>JBBBDQ010002475.1:45000-235000 GCA_037127315.1 Ascarosepion bandense | reverse complement strand
ACGTGATACTCATCCTCTTCTTTCTTTCATTTTTAGAGTTGGTATTTTAGTAAAAGCAAAGTCTATGGAAAAAAAAAACTGTTGCTCTCAGTCTGTCTTGCATACATTTGCAGGTTCATACGTGCAGACGTTTGGATATAAATATATGTAAACGTACCTCTCTAGATAAATGGTACAGCATGCAACTATTGCTAGATGCAAAAACATGCCTGAAAACTAATACACAAACCCATTAAAGATATTACACATACAGTTGTATGAAAGGTATGTTTATACGTAAGCTCCCCAAACTGTGCAGGCAAATTTTGTTTTTCGACTGTAATATTATATCCACAAATCTCTGTATGGTTTCATATATATATATATATATATATATATATATATATATATATATATATATATATAAATGAATAAAAACGAAAAAATAGTTGCACGGTTCAAAATATTAATTTAAAACTTTGTTTAATAAAAACATAGAGCAATGAATATTTATTAATAATTATTATTTTAGAACATGTACAAACTACTACTAAATTGTACATTTTGTTTCGACATTGAAAGAACAATGTCTCACCAGGTAGTTAATAATGATGGTATCATCATTATTAAATACTTGATGTTACCACTATTATTGACTACCTGATGAGACAACGTTCTTTAAATGTCGAAACAAAATGTAAAATTTTGTAGTAGTTTGTCGTTTGCACTTGTTCTAAAGTAATAATTAATAATATATAAATATATATATATATATATATATATATATATATAAACACATTTATATATATATATATATATACACACATTTATATGTATATATATACACATTTATATATATACACATTTATATATGTATATATATGTATATATATATACATATATATATATATATATATACCTATATATATAATGTTTTTATATATATATATATATATATATATATATATATATATATATATATATATATATCGGCAGCATATTTTCGTTTAAGCATGTTTCATTAAATAACATCTCTGTAGAATTTAATTTGATGCTGTTTCCATAGCCTTCCATACTGTCAAAATAGGCTAATGTAACCGTCACTTTCTTCTCTAACAGTTTCTTTTCTCGCACTTCCAACGCGTGAAGCTTCTTTCCTCATGCTTGCTTCACTGATGCCTACAATCTCGAAAGGTTTAAGTGCCATCTTCTGTTTCTTTGACTCCCACTTCTCTCTTACTCTTTCTTCGTCATCCTCTATACCATTTTTTCTTCTTTTATCTCTTTCATCTCGTCTCACTGTAATCGTCTGTGCACTGGTGGCAGTGCTGCCTTGCATGGGGTGAAACGATTATAAAAAAGCAGTTCTTGGACCAAGATTTAGTAACTTCTACGTGGCTAACCTTAAAAATTAGATATTTGATACTACTACTCATCTTAGTTAAAACATAGACGAAATACAAAGAATACAAGTAAATTCTTTTTCTTTTTGTATTGACAGTCACTAAAAAATAATACATTTATTTCCAACACATATACAAAAAACAATTAGCATATAAAAGTGTACGCTAAATATCCTGGCTATTACAAAATAGCTATTATAAAATAGCTATTACAAAATAGCTATTATAAAATAGCTATTATAAAATAGCTATTACAAAATAGCTATTACAAAATAGCTATTATAAAATAGCTATTATAAAATAGCTATTACAAAATAGCTATTATAAAATAGCTATTATAAAATTGCTATTATAAAATAGCTATTACAAAATAGCTATTACAAAATAGCTATTATAAAATAGCTATTACAAAATAGCTATTATAAAATAGCTATTACAAAATAGCTATTATAAAATTGCTATTATAAAATAGCTATTACAAAATAGCTATTATAAAATTCATATTATAAAATAGCTATTATAAAATTGCTATTATAAAATATTTAATAAACCCTGCAAAAGTTAACTCTTCCACGAAAAGAAATTTCAATCCTGAATTTAAAAACATTCGACAAACTTATAGGATACAAATTTTATATCATCCAACAATTAACTAAAACGCAAAAATTAAAATTGCATGTGCGCAAAAATGGATCAGAATGACTGAAAACATTTTGAAAAAAAACAGACTAAAGCAAAAATAAACAATCAAGTGTGAAATTTAATTTTAACAAATAGAAAAAGGATTGATCCCATACTGAAAGAAAAAGACGAAGCCAAATTTTGCGATCAGATGCTAAATTTATTTTCTAACCAATGAAAGGAAGCGATTTGCATACTGAGAGAACAATTATCAAGCCTATGTTGAAAGGTCTTTTGGTATAAAAACAAAAAGAAAGTTGAAGCAGTCAGTCAGAAGGGCACGGAAATCAGAGAGGCCAGAGAACCGACATAGAGGTTTGTCGCAGACTCAACCGGGCACTAAAAAGTAGAAGGAAAGGGAGGGGGAAAACAAAAAAACAAGAAGAAGAAGAAGAAGAAGAAGAAGATATCTTCAACTGACTCCTAAAAACTAACGTCCGGTAGGTACAATTTCCTTTATTGCTTCACCTCTTTTCACTCTCTCGCCGACCATAAAATAAAGGGAAAGGAACACAGGTTTTATTTTTAACCTGTTAATCTTTCTACATACACACATTCTGCTACTATCAGCTATAAGCTCTGTATTTATTTAACTTCTTGTTGCCATTTCTGTGGGACATTTAACTACATATATTTTCTATTTGAACATTTTCCCTCTTATCTGTTATTTCTCACTCACCCTCTTTTTCATCTTAAATTGATCGCCCCTTTCCCTTTCCACCTACTCATCGTCGGACACAAAAAGAAAAAGAAGCAGACATGCACTGTACTATGTTGAATTACAGACAGTGAAACATTGACACTTTTTGTTCAAACTACATTCGCTTAAATCTAAAAGTTATTTTTCTATCAAACAAGATATAAGAATAATATTCATTTTTTCATTCTGCATGTATGTTATTAAATAGAATATTTTCTAATTTTTACAAACATTTCTTATTGCGTTGTCTTTTCTTGATATTTGTGTTGTATTTTGTAGACAGTATATCCCACATTCAATTCCCATTTTAATCCGGGTGTTCTGTACCCCACTAACTCTCATTAATAATGACTTCCCTAATTACATAGTTGATGAACGAATAAGACAAGCTATTAGAAATATTATCATGAATAAAACAAGAACACATTACTTCCACAAATGACCGAAAACATATCAACCTAATAATCAAATGCATTCTAACTATAAGCAAGATGAAAATATCGTAAAATTCTCATAAGTACTAATATATTCCCCATTAATCTCAGTAAAAAAAATTATTATACACTATACTAAATTCTACACAAACCACTTAAACAGACGCAATAAGTTTTCTTCGTTAAGTAGCGTTTAGGAAAAGACCAACATTGTATATCAGTTTAAGTGTCCTTTTGGGATCGTACCTCTGATGAAAAACAAAAAAAAAAATTAGTACATATGTTGATTTGGCGATCACAACCATTATCAAGACGCCTCACACTCCATTTTTCGGATGCAAGTTTTATTTCACAAAATTTAAAGACACATTTCTGTCTACCTTCACAATAGAGGAAAATGTTGACAACACCAATATCAGTCAGTCAGTTAAGTGCCATACGTGATACACGCTTTGGGCGATCATGTCTCGAAACAGACATGACTGACTGGGCAGAAGATTATCCCACAGTAGCTTGCCATTACTTTCTGTGGTAGACTGGTTGCCAGCCAAGGCTATAGAACCCAATTTGTCCAATTATTTAACTCATAACTGGAGGAATTAATACCTTTCTCAAGGGTATTTGTGCGTAAGTGAACACCAGTATACTTGAGCATAAAAATGATAAACAAAATCTCAAGATTCAAGAGACCCTCTATATCAAAAGTAAACAACCAGCAATGAACAAAATTTTTTAAATGTTTTAAAATGCATTTGAGTTCACAACCACTTAAAAAGATTTTTCAATTTACCATTTTTCTATTTGCCATCTCTGGTTATCGTCCTTAGACTTGGGACGCTTGTTTACAAAACATTGTAACCACAAGGGTTAATTTTAAAATAATTAAAGCAGAGCGCATTCGCTCTCGTTTGCAAAATCACTCTCACAACAATTACAGTTACATTAAGTTCATTTTTATATATAATTTGTAATTCACTCCTGAGGATGTTCACAGAGGAGATCGAAATTACTTCTGTTAACAAAAATACGGAACCTTCTTTAATGAATTTCAACCTAACATCAAGAAGATAAGTAAACTACTAAAGGGGATTATTACCGAACTCCCTACAACTTAAGGTTATCAGAATCATCAGAAGGTTGAATGTTGGAGGAATAAAAAGTAGAATTTTATTAACAGAACAGAATAGCATCAATTTGTAAAAAGTGAAATTACTATGTAAATGTTTTAAGAGAAAGTGTGGTAAGGAGTTAAGTGAATCCAGAGTTCTAGTTGTAGCAAAATGTGTGTATGAAAAAGAGATTAAATGGTTTGTAACATTAACTTTTAGGAGTCAGTTGAAGTGTCTTATTGTTGTTGTTGTCTTCTTCTTTGTTGACTGCGAGAACGCTGAAGAGGAAGAAAAAGAGATAAAGGAAAATTGCATGCAAGAAGAGAAGGAAGAACGAATAGATGTCGGGACGTTATGTCCGGGTCAGTGGCTTGAAATTTATTTTGTCACATCTTGGCGGTGTCTGACCTTGCTCCCATCTGACTGATTCTACTAACTTTCTCCATTTTATAGCAAAAGGATTTTTTCGCACTGGCTCGTGAATTTCTCTCAGTTTTGTAAATCGCTTCTTTCATTTGTTAGAAAATCATTGACTTCGGTTCGCAAAATTTTGTTTCGTCTTTTTCTTTCAGTACGGGGCCAATCCTTTTTTCTATTGGTCAAAATTTGATTTCCCACTGGATTGTTAAATTTGAAAAGAGTGAAGCGAAGAGAGTTACTTTTAATTCCATATTCACCACAAAACATAATATGTCTATAATATTTAATGTAACACACACACAAACACACAAACACGTATGTATATATGTATATATATATATATATATGTGTGTGTGTGTGTGTGTGTGTGTGTGTGTGTGTGTGTTACGGAAATTAACGAATTTTAACGAAACTTGGTTATAAACAACCGACAATTTGAAATGAATTGTTTGAACATTATTTTTTATCGATACTCGTATTTAAGTAGATATTCTGCTTTTTTTTTATTAAACAGTATTATATATTTATATCTACTGGCTTGATTATTTACGATAAATTGTTATTACGAAAATCCTGCCGAATGGCACACATTTTCGTAATAAGAATTTATCCTAAATAATCAGGCCAGTAGATATAAATATACTAATTAAAAAAAACAGAATATCTACTTAAATACGAGTATCGATAAAAATTAATGTTCAAACAAATCATTTCATATATATATATATATATATTAAAAAAGGATTAATTCAAAGATGTTGAATGGCCATTTCGATATGAAGATCCCCACGGGGGACGACACATCACCTCAGCAACAGAAAAAACCTTTCAGAAACTGGAGAAAAATTAGTCTACTTTTCCTTTTTAAATAGATTGCAAAGAAATTAAAAAATAAATAATAAAATAAAATAAAATAAAAATAAAAATAAAGGGAAAGAAAAAGAAAAAGAAAACGAAAAAGAAAAAGAAAAAGATAGAATAAAATCAGATAAATAAGAATAGAAAAAAATTGACATCGTCTGGGTTCGCAAAAAAAGGGAGAATGTAACTAAAAATTAACAGACAGCCGTGTTAAATCGACGTAAGTTTAAGCAACACGGAAAAAAGGTGGTAAGAGAGATAAAAGAAGGAAGGGAGGGAAAAAGAAAGAAACTAAAGAAAATTTTTTTTTTAAATATTACAGACGCTGGACAAATTCAAAATTTCCCCAATATGAATTTTTTGTATATAGGTGTGTATATAGGTGTGTACACACATATATATGTGTGTATGCGCATGTATATGTATATAAGTGTGTAATAAATTGAATGTATGTGTGTGTATGTGTATGTATATATGTATTCTTATTCGTAGAATTGTGTGTGTATATATATGTATGTATGTGTGTACTTCTATAGGTATGTATATAATAATTGTAATTAATTTTTTTTTTATCTAGTGTTGTCTTTATTTAGTTTAATTTCAAATGACCTAATTTTTTAAAAAATTATTTTATTTTAAATCCTATATCTTTTTATTCCCTTTTATTAATAATTATGCCTTTTTAAGTAAAGGCCTTCAACGTTTTGGGGAAATTAGGTTTTTGAATTTGTCCAGCGTCTGTAATATTTAAAAAAAATTTTTTCTTTAGTTTCTTTCTTTTTCCCTCCCTTCCTTCTTTTATCTCTCTTACCAACTTTTTTCCGTGTTGCTTAAACTTACGTCGATTTAACACGGCTGTCTGTTAATTTTTAGTTACATTCTCCCTTTTTTTGCGAACCCAGACGATGTCAATTTTTTTTCTTTTCTTATTTATCTGATTTTATTCTATCTTTTTCTTTTTCTTTTTCGTTTTCTTTTTCTTTTTCTTTCCCTTTATTTTTATTTTTATTTTATTTTATTTTATTATTTATTTTTTAATTTCTTTGCAATCTATTTAAAAAGGAAAAGTAGACTAATTTTTCTCCAGTTTCTGAAAGGTTTTTTCTATTGCTGAGGTGATGTGTCGTCCCCCGTGGGGATCTTCATATCGAAATGGCCATTCAACATCTTTGAATTAATCCTTTTTTAATATATATTTGCTCTGTAATATTTTATTACATGGAGCTCTCTTCCTGTATCATTTTTTAATATTAAAATAAATTTTTAATATTAATTAGGATCGGGTTTTTTGGAATTTACCTTCCTGCTTTTTTCCCTTGTATTGAAGTATCTGAATTAAAATATATATATATATATATATATATATATATATAGTTACATATTTGAAAATGCAGTAAAGCATTCTTCTTCAAGGAAAGCATTCTTCAACACTTCACAAGAAGAATACGTTGGTAAATATTAACTTGACAGATTAACAATTCGCACTGCGAGAAAAGAAAAATATACAGAAGAGAAAAAAAGGCTTAGTGATATACAGGGTGTCCCCCCCCAAAAAAAATGTATACACACTTTAAATAATTGTAAAGTCAGTGTTTATTAAAATATATATACTTTTAAAAATTACATAGAATCTACAAACATTATTTTATTGTTTTGTCAATGTCTGCTTTCAACCTGACGTCCATTCTGGTCCAGGCACGATTGGCAAAGGTGAAGCAATAGAATCGTAAACCTCATGAAACAATTCCTTTGGTATTTGTGTGCATTCTCGTTTAATGGCTGCTCTCAATTCAACGAAAGTTGCAGGTTTGTTAGCGTAGACTTTATCTTTTAGGTCTCCCCATAAAAAACTGTCTAGTGGTGTGAGGTATCGTGAAGGCGTGGGGTATTCTACGAAACCCCTTCGTCGAATGTACCTATTTGGAAAGATCTCATCAAGGAAGGATCTAACATCGAAAAGGTACAGTGTTGGTGCATAATCTTTCTGAAAATAAAATGCCTCAACTTCAAAATCCTTGCTAATGCTTGGCATGGCAGACTGTTGCAGTGTGTGTATACAGATTTTTGGGACACCAAATATATATATATATATATATATATATATATATATATATATATCCACCATATATATATATCATATATATGTATCATATATATCATATATATCCACCATATATATATATGTATCATATATATCATATATATATATATATATATATATATATCATATAGATATATATCATATATATGATATATATATATCATATATATAATATATATATATATATATCATATAATATATATATATATATATCATATATATCATATATATATATCATATTTAAATACAGTTTTCCTCTTGTCTTCTTTTTATTTAACCATATATATATATATATATATATATATATATATATATATATATAGGGTGTCCCCAAAAATGTATACATATTTTAAATAATTGTAAAGTCAGTGTTTATTAAAATATATATCATTTTCAAAATTGAATAGAATCTACAAACATTATTTTATTGTTTTGTCAATGCCTGTTTTCAATCTGACGTCCGTTCTGGTCCAGGCACTGCTGGCAAAGGTGAAGCAATGGAATCGCAAACCTCATGAAACAATTCCTTTGGCATTTGTGTGCATTCTCGTTTAATGACTGCTCTCAATTCACAAACAGTTGCTGGTTTGTTAGCGTAGACTTTATCTTTTAGGTCTCCCCATAAAAAATGTCTAGTGGTATGAGGTATCGTGAAGGCGTGGGGTATTCTACGAAACCCGTCCGTCCAATGTACCTATTTGGAAAGATCTCATCAAGGAAGGATTTAACATCGAAAAGGTAGAGTGTTGGTGCATAATCTTTCTGAAAATAAAATGCCTCAACTTCAAAATCCTTGCTAATGCTTGGCATGGCAGACTGTTGCAGTGTGTGTATACAGATTTTTGGGACACCCTATAAATATCACTTCTAGTCTTAGATTTTATTATCCGGTAGTGCTCGCTTTAAATCCCTGAGAAATTTTCTAACAGAGGACAAAAACTGCGACACTGTCATACGAAGGCGTATTGGTATGGCTAAGGACGCATTCCAAAAGTGAGGCAAAGTAATGAGAAACAGGAAAATTTCGTTGAAAATAAAGAAAACAGTACTGAACTGTTATGTGATATCTGTCCTCTTATATGTTAGTGAAGGCTGGACAATCTCATCAAAGATGAAGGGGAGACTCGATGCAACAGAAATATGGTTCTACAGAAAGATGCTGAGATGTTTAGTGGTTTCCGGTTTTCTCTTTTCCAATCTTTTACTCTTTTCCATTCTCTTATACTTTTTTTTTCAATTGGAGTAGATAGACTAAACTATCGCCCGGTTCACACTCCACCCACGTCTATTGAATAGGTGAAGAGGCTCATTCCTTGTTCCCTGTTTAGGATGTGGTTTCCGGTTTTCTCTTTTCCAATCTTTTACTCTTTTCCATTTTTTATTCTTTTTTTTTTTAATTGGAGTAGATACACTAAACTATCGCCCGGTTCACACTCCACCCACGTCTATTGAACAGGTGTAGAGGCTCATCCCTTGTTCCCTGTTTACGATGTGGTTTCCGGTTTTCTCTTTTCCAATCTTCTCACTATTACGTAGCCCCCTGCACATCAGTGGCGTTACCGCCTTGCTTGAGGTGATATGATTAATAATGATAAAAAAAAGAACATCATGTGAGCAACGAAGAATTTTGGGAAAGGATGCAAACGAAAAGGAAAATTATACTTAATACCCTCTAGAGGGAGCTGAAGTATCTGGGACATGTAATGAGGAAGGAGGGCTTGAATAATCTCATACTCACAGGACAGATAGAGAGAAAGAGAGACAGAGGAAAACAACGGGAGATATACTTGATTGGTTTAAGCAAGAGGCTGGCAGAGCAGGGTTTACGAGAAATATCAACAGAAAAGGTTTTAAGTGATAGAGTGATATGGAGGGCCGTGATTGCCTATGTCCTGAAGGGACACGGCTTATAAAAAGAAGTGGCCTTTTTTACCTAACAGATGTTGTAACATACTTGATTGGCTTAAGCAAGAGGCTGGCAGAGCAGGGTTTGGGAGAAATATCAACAGAAAAGGTTTTAAGTGATAGAGTGATATGGAGGGCCGTGATTGTCTATGTCCTGAAGGAACACGGCTTATAAAAAGAAGTGGCCTTTTTTACCTAACAGATGTTGTAACATACTTGATTGGCTTAAGCAAGAGGCTGGCAGAGCAGGGTTTGGGAGAAATATCAACAGAAAAGGTTTTAAGTGATAGAGTGATATGGAGGGCCATGATTGTCTATGTCCTGAAGGGACACGGCTTATAAAAAGAAGTGGCCTTTTTTACCTAACAGATGTTGTAACATACTTGATTGGCTTAAGCAAGAGGCTGGCAGAGCAGAGTTTGGGAGAAATATCAACAGAAAAGGTTTTAGGTGATAGAGTGATATGAAGGGCCATGATTGTCTATGTCCTGAAGGGACACGGCTTATAAAAAGAAGTGGCCTTTTTTACCTAACAGATGTTGTAACATACTTGATTGGCTTAAGCAAGAGGCTGGCAGAGCAGAGTTTGGGAGAAATATCAACAGAAAAGGTTTTAGGTGATAGAGTGATATGAAGGGCTATGATTGCCTATGTCCTGAAGGGACACGGCTTATAAAAAGAAGTGGCCTTTTTTACCTAACAGATGTTGTAACATACTTGATTGGCTTAAGCAAGAGGCTGGCAGAGCAGGGTTTGGGAGAAATATCAACAGAAAAGGTTTTAAGTGATAGAGTGATATGGAGGGCCATGATTGCCTATGTCCTGAAGGGACACGGCTTATAAAAAGACGTGGCCTTTTTTACCGAACAGATGTTGCTTCTTATCCTATCATAAACCGTGTTTGCGCATCCGTCTTCGGCCTCAAAAATTATATGTGCGCCCGGAGACGTTATTTTTTCGTAACACACTCGTCTTTCACGGTTCTTACACTTAAGCCCGCGCAAAAGACAGCTGGTTAACGGACATTAAGTTTTTATTATATTTTCTACAAACTTTCAATTATACTTAACAGTCTATTATACTCCTTATTTCCGTTAAGGATTTTTTGAATGTTAACATTGGCATCATTATTGTTGTTGTTGGTATTATTTATTTTCAGGATTATATTTCGGAAGTTACTACGATTTTTAATGTGGTTCATTGGTTTTATTTTAAATTTTTGTTTTATTACAGTTTTTTGTTTGTTTGTTAATTTTCCCGCCACAGATGCTGCTTGTTTTTTTATCATTGAAAAAGTCGCAGTGTAAAATTTCTTACTGGAGCGTATAAACTCGCACACACAAACACGCACGCACGCACAATATATATATATATATTGAGATTATATTGCCTGATGATGGTGCACTTAGCAACGAAACCCGAAAGCTTTTGAGTTGCAGTCCCTTATGTTATTATTATAACAATAATAATAATAATAATAATATCTCTCTCTCTCTCTCTCTCTCTCTATATATATATATATATATATATATAGACACTACCGGCCATAATTATTAGGCCACCCCAGTTTTTTAAAAGAAATGGTGTATTTCATACTATTTTTAGTATTTATTGCTAAGTGGATAATTCTAAATGTAAATAGAATTGCTCTTTTGTTAATACTGCATAATAACATGTGCATCAAATGAACTGTTCTGGTGTCTAGTTTTTGTGCTCTCTTCCTCATGCTAGTCTCTTATTGGCTGGTCGAAGCAAAGGCTTCCTGGCAGCCTTGTAAAATTTTTCAAAATAATAATAACAAAAGAACCATTCTATTTTCATTTAGAATTATCCACTTGGCAATAAATACGAAAAGATAGTATGAAATATGCCATTTTTAAAAAACTCGGGTGGCCTAATAATTATGGCCGGTAGTGTGTGTATATATATATATGTGTATATACACAGAGAGAGAGAGAGAGAGAGAGAGAGAGAGAGAGAGAGAGAGAGAGAGGGAGGGAGAGGGAGGGAAGGAGGGAGAGAGATTTATCATTCTTGTTATGTGTTACCGAGCAACCATAGCTCAGATGTAGAATCAACCGACTGACGTCAATTTGGTCGGGTTTCAGTCCTTGCTAGAAGCAATCGGGTGTCTAACCGTACTGATGAGCTGTGATACAGCGAAACAGATCTGTGTACGAATGATTATATATATATATATATATATATATATATATATATATATATATATATATTAATGCAGGTTTCATTGAATAATATAGACAAGTTTTGTCTATTAATTTTGTGTAGGATCCGTTCATACCGTCTGATATACTTGATGATGTCGTTGAAAGACAACAAAAAATCACAGTAATTGTTGATTTTTTATCGGGTCTAAGTTTTCGGCTCACATAAGCCATTATCAAAGAGTAAATATTAACACACAATAAACATAGAACATTTAAGTTATTAACATAGAACATTTAAGTTATTAAATATATATATATCCAACCATGGTTCCGTCATCCACCTGATCAGGTCCTTCAAATATGTTATCCGCTGTTTTCCCCTGTCTCTTTTTCCCTCCATCTGGCCTGTTAGTATCAGGTTCCTGAAGCCCTCCTTCCTCATTGCTTGTCCCAGGAACTTTAGCTGTCTCTTCCTGATGCTCAGTATTAATTTCCTTTTCGTTCGATCCTTTTCAACACCTCATCATTGCTCACATGCTCGGTCCATGATATCTGCAGCATCCTTCTGTAGAACCACATTTCAGCTGCTTCAATTTTTTTCTTCATTTTCGAAGATATTGTCCAACATTCACTCTCATATTGAAGAAACAATATCACAATCCAATACTCTCTTCTTTGTTTCTAACGAAATTGTCCTGTTTCTTAATACTTTACTCAACTTCTGGAAGGCTTCCTTCGCCATGCCAATTCGCCTTCGGATCTGTGTGTCGCACTTTCCGTCTTCTGTTGGAACACTTCCTAGAAAGTAGTCAGAGGTAATAAGTTGTGAAACATGAAAAGCATTCTTCGGTCTCTTCCGATCGTATGTTTGATTTCGGACCCAATCGGTTTTTGGCAGGTGAAAGCCTTTATTGGTATTACCTCCTATCGCCGCTTCAAAAAAAAAAAATGAAATGAAAACCCGAGCAGAGGGGTCACATATGTATACGAAGGTTATCTACCTGGTGTCACTGTAAAATTTAAGATGCGCTTACCGTCTTCGACAATGGTCGTGCACCAGAGAAGTATGTGGGTGTGGTAACATTCCAGGAGAGAGGAGAAGGGACAGAAAGAAAGAATTTGTGAAATGAATAAAAAGTTTTCAGATGTTTGTTCTTCAAAAAGAAATAAAAACGAACTTTTTGATGTGTGTTCTTCAAAGACAAAAAGGGAGAAAAAGCTAACTCTATAAATTTTTTGTGATGTGTGTGTACGTTGTGGTACAGTGGATATCGGCTCGGAACGAGAAGCCGGGGAGCCGAGTTCGAATTCCAGTTGAATCCATTGTATTCACTTACGCGCAAATACCCTTGGGAAAGGTATTAATCCGTCTCTTCCTTCCAGTTATGGGTTAAATAGCAGGACAGATTAGGTTATGTAGCCTTGGTCGGCAACCAGTCTACCGCAGAAAGCAATGACAACCTACTGCATGATAATCTTCTGCCCAGTCAGTCATGTCTCTTTCGAGACATGATCGCTCAAGCGTGTATCATGTATAGCACTTAACTGACTAACTGACTGTTCTTCAAGAAAAAAAGAAAAAAACAGACTTTCTGAACCTTACAGGAAATTTCTTGTTGTGTGTGTTCCTCAAAATTAAAAAAAAAAGAACTTTTCAGACTTTACAGACTTTCTCTGACGTTATGATAAAAATGTGAAAAACAGAAAAAGAACAGAAAAATTAATGGTGACAAGAAAAAAGATAAAGATTTCATGAAAAATTAAGGAGCTCTTTACTTTCCCCTTCCATTGCATTGTGCGTTGAATTTAATTTTATTATTGTTTTTTGTTTAAGGTTTTTCTTCACGGTATTGACAACAGGCTTACTAGAAGAAAAAATAAAAATGAAATGAAGCAAAGCATAACTAAAGTAAATCAATTCTTTCGTTGCCAGTATGTGGGCTGTGTTTGACGCTTAAATGAACGAATAAATAAATGGAAAAAAAATGGTAAAGAATCAAAACAACATGGTCCAACTGATAAAAGCGAAAGGTTATCGTCATGCAAGAGGATGCTATGGGGTCAGTTGCTGGGAATAATGCGTCCAAGACGCGCAAAAAACTTTGGAAACTGACATAAGTATGCAAAAATACAAATTCTTTTATGGTTATAAAATATATAATCACACATCTCAAGGTGGTGATTTTCTACGTGTAACTTAGATGTGGCATAAGGCCAAAATTATGGAGAACCAGGTGAGGGTCAAGCTCACTGCTGCTCAGTTGTAATTGTTCTGGCGCTAACCATTACTCCACATCAGGGTGCCAACAGTATGTGTAGACGGGTGACCTACCCAGTAGAAGTTAAAAAGAAGAAAAGGAAAGCATTTTTTAAATATAAATCGTGTTCTGGCCTGGTTAGTTGTTATGCCTGAGTTAAGAGACTAACTTAAATTTTTACATCAATAACATTTACGAGCTAGACATGTACGCACAATGGAAGGGAGAGGGGTGTCACCTTTCATAAAATGTGTAATATTTTTTGTTGTTGTGATTGTTTTATTATGCAATATTATTTAAATTGTTGTACGGTGATGTGGGTATGGTGTGGGGGCATTTGTCATGAGAAAAAAGTACTTAAAAGGTTCATAGGTGAACATTTTGAAAGAATGGAGGCACGGAATGTTGTATATTCGTTGGTATGATATTTTTGGGAACTATAGATTTTGACAATGAAGTGCATTTGCGTTTAGCAACACAGATGTTGGTTTAGGAGTTTAAAATGTTTTTTTTTTTGTTTAAATAGCAAGCAGCTGCAATACGTTTATTTTTGTTTTTTTATTTGTTTAGTCAGGGTCAGGAAAGGTTAAGTCCTGCAGAATTTGTACGGGAAGACAGCTGTCAGTCGAGCGGAAGTGACTGATCAATACAGGAGGGTACAATCAATTAGATCCTTAATAAAAAAAATTAGCGCCAACATACATATAACTACGCGCCCCCATATACATGAAAAACATATATATGATTAGGTGCAGTCATATAAAAGGAAAAAAAACACATAAAACCATACAACTAGGCGCACCCATATACACGTAAAATATTTATATTAAAATACATCCATAATTACATAATGCAAAGTACGGCACTCTCAAATTTCTACATAATACAAAGTCGTTGCATACGTATATCGGCAAGTATACCTATTACATGACAGATCTCCACTTTTATTGTTTCAATCCGTAAAATCTTCCAATGAATGATCAACGGAAGATAGAAATGAATCGGCGAGTATAACGGAATGGGTAATTATAAGATTCTATGTAATAGATCGTTTAAATGTATGGCGTCATCTACAAATAATTTCATTTCTTTCGAAATCTTTCTTTCTTTCTGTGGGGAGATATTTCTGTCTTTTTAATTCCCAGAAAGGTTTAGAAAGAGCAGTTTGATATTTTAGGTGGGATTTAGAGAAAGATTGTTTATGATTATATAGATGTTGTTTCCGTAGTTCGGTGGAAATTCCTATGTAACCTTATTTTCGTTTCTGTGGAAAATGGTTGCTTGGTATATGAATTGGTTAGATTTGCGTATACCTCCAACTGGGTATTTGTTTTTGACTCGACAGTTACAGGAATTTGTAATGGTTTAATGGTAACTATTTCCGCTCATTTAACTTTTCTCGCCTGGTTTTAATGATTCTTAACGGAGATAAGGGTAAAGTCTCTGTTCTGGATCATGTTACTTGATTTTCCATTTCATTTCAAAAGAAATGTTTATTCCTGGAAAATATGTGTAACTAATGGAACGAATATAGTGTGGTCTGAAAAAATGAGCTAATTGTTTAGTTCATAGAAATGAATTATAATTTATAACCACTTTAAATGATGTATTGAGTTTTCCTTTACATACACAGGCACACACATATACATAATTAAAAAAATGTCAAAATATAATTTAAAAAGTGCTCAATATAAACGTAGAGCATAAATATATAGTAATTAATATGATTATAATAATAATAGCATGCTGCAACTCAATTACTATAGAATTTCAGTGTTAAAACACTATCCACATGCAGTAAAAAGTGGCTAATTCATTTGGTAATATAAGGAGTGTAATAAAATAAATAAAACACTAAGAATAAAGAGGTTACCCATTTAGAAGAATTAAGTGGGGTTGGGTAGTTAAGACATTTTCAAAAATGGTGTGTCTTAGACTCATAAACAGTAGTGTATCAATGTTTTGCCATTGAAAGCAAGGCATGTTAAAAATATTAAACCAGAAAAAAAGAAAAACAGAAAAGGAAGAAAAAAGAAAAAAAGAGACGTAATAAGAGACAAGAGAGAATAGAAAAAAAAGGAAAGACTAGCAAAGAAAAATCGAAACGTTGGAAAAGATAAAATAAGCTAAAATAAAGTAAATATAAAAAATAAGAAAGAAAACAATATAAAAGATAAGAATAATGTAAAAAAGTATAAAAACCAAAATTAAAATTAAAATATGAAAAAAGATAAATTCTTAAGGGGATTAGTTCATAAGTACATATGAAAGAATAATAGTAATTAAAAATTCCTAGTTACATCAGCTAAATTTTAGAGAAAATATTGAGATAAAATTGAGATAATTTCAGGTTATGGAAGGTTTTATGGTGGCAAGAATTAGTGATTTCATTACGTTAGTTCAATAATTTAATAACATTGATTTCATTAATTTCATTGCAATGATTTCAATAATTTCATTACATTGATTTCAAGAATTTAATTACATTGTTTTCAATAATTTCATTACATTGATTTCAATAATTTCATTACATTGATTTCAATAATTTCATTACATTGATTTTTTCTTGTAAGCAAAGGAAACATATTTCATGTAAGGATTTACATGTTCTAGCTTTAGTTAATATTTTTCATTTAACTGTAGGGGTTTTATTTACATCTATCAATTGCTAGTAGTATTTAGAGAGAGAAGTATAATTACTATATACTTTATTACTGAAAGATAAGTTATGCTGGTAAAATCGAAACTTAAAATTATTCTTAGCACACCCGATATAATGTTTGGCAACATTAGTATTTTCGGTAGTTGAGATAGTAGCTTAGTATACAATGAAATATGTAAGGCATTAATTTTGCAACGGGCATACGTTAGGGTTATAATTGCAGGAATTAGTGTTATTATTTATGGTAAGTTGGCTATAATTAATATCATTATATTGTTTTAGGATTTTATTATTGAGTTTTTTATTATCTTATCAAGAATATCAGTGCAGCTATAATTAAGTTTCAGTGTATTTTTATTAAAGATATTGTTAAGGGGATTATTATTTAGGAAGTGTTTTTGAACTAGGTAAAGGAATTTATTAGCTAATCATTTGGTTAATTTTATTTGTCTAGTAGCTTATTTCCTTTGTTCCATTTAATTTTTACTTAAAAAAAAATTATTATGTAAATTTTTTTAACTTTGTATAATATTTATGCATTACACCCTAAATTTATTCGGTAAAAATTTCATTGCTAATCAAGCATTACTTTTTAAGTAATACACACATTTATGTCTTTGTTGTTTCCGTTCCTTATATTATGGCCGCTACTGTATATAGATTTAGTGTAAATAATTTGTAACTTTAACTGAGCAGTAAATTAATAAATATACATATAAGGAGGGTGTACATATGTATAGTATTATTATTCAGATGTTAACACAAAAGTGCTCAATGTATGAACAGAGCGGTATTATACATATATTAATGACATTACAATACATTTTATCGGTTTTATACCTGCTAATTACACGACGAACGACACTTTTTGGCCTATGAACAACATCAGACATTTCTGAAATTGACTTTTTTTCTTGATAGCGCGTATGAGTTTTTTCTTCAAAAGAGAGCATTTTGCGTGTAGAATTTGCCATATTGATTAAAAATAAAGTCTTAATGATAAATTAACTTTTACTTATTGTTGAAAAGCGCCAACGAGTTTTTTTAACAATGTAAATTAAATGTTTATGCAAATTATTAACATCATTCTTTAACAGTTGTCCAGTACCTTATTTCCTTTCTTCCATTTAATCTTTATTTAAAAAAAACTATTATGTAAATTTTTGTAATTTTGTATAATATTTATGCATTACACCCTAATCTTTATTCGGTAAAAATTTCATTGCTAATCATGCATTACTTTTTCAGTAAAACACATATTTATGTCTTTGTTGTTTCCGTTCCTTATATTATAGACGCTACTGTATAATATATATATATATTCCTGGGTGATTTTGCAATCGGAGTCTAAACGTACTGATGAGCTGAGATACAGCGAAACACCTGTCTGCGGATGACAATATATATATATGTATATATATAGCTTTAATCCAAAAGAAATTAGCAGGTAGGTAAATCCCAAAATCCCGATCCTAATTAATATTAAAATTGATCAAGGTGGGGGGACCAATGCAATTTATATTAAAATTACAGAGCCAATTAAAAAATAAATTTGAACATAGGGATTTGTTTTATATATATATATATATATATATATATATATATATATATATATATATATATGCGTGTGTATGTGTGTGTGAAAAAATTATATGTATATATATAGATATAATGCTTACAAACTACAAAAGTGTACATTTTGTTTCGACATTGAAAGAACAATGTCTCATGAAGTAGTTAGTAATGATGGTAATAAACGTTATTCCTTTTATTGCCAATTTTTTTCGTATGAGTTAAAGAATATATATATATATAGTACGCATCGCTCATTCCGTAATGAATTAGATCACTCTGGCTTTTTGGTGTGTATAATGATAATGTATACGCTAAAAAGACTGCCTTCTTCTACCGAACGCCCATAGACCAGAGGTAGAATCGCCGACTGACGCTAATTTGGTCGGGTTTCAATCCTGGGTTAAAAAGCAATCGGAGTCTAACCGTACTGATGAGCTGTGATACAGCGAAATAGATATGTCTGCGTATGAATATATATATATATATTATTGCTTATGTCATGTCCGTAGTATGTATGCAATTACTGCTCTCCACAGATATCTTTTCATTATTACATTTGAAATAACTTGCATTTTTGGAAAAGAAAATCGGGGTTTACCGTTATCCTAACCATTTTTTGAAATTCATTTTTCTTTTTCTCAGCTACAGCTCATGAGGATGTGGTCCAGATATGCTAGGGCAAAATCTTGACCCCACAACATCGAATCCATTACTTGCTGGAAAATCGCGGGCGCGACCTTGATCCCACAAGGTAGTCTGTTAAGTGTATACAGACCGCGATGTGTATTTATACACAAACGTTTTGAGGTTTTCTTTCGATACATATTTGTTTTCTTGATTCTCCTTCAACCAAGAAAAATGCTTTCTTTTCTTGATTCTTCTTCAACCAAGAAAAATACTTTCTTTTCTTGATTTTCCTTCAACTCAGAAAAATACTTTCTTTTCTTGAGTTCTCCTTCATCTCAGAAAAATATTTTCTTTTCTTGATTCTCCTTTAACTTAGAAAAATATTTTCTTTTCTTGAATCTCCTTCAACTCAGAAAAATATTTTCTTTTCCAGTTCTCCTTCAACTAAGAAAAATATTTTCTTTTATTGATTCTCCTTCAACTCAGAAAAATACTTTCACTATTGAATTTCCTCCTTCAAATAAGAAAAATATTTTCTTTTCTTTATTCACCTTCAACTAAAAAAATACTTTCTTTTCTTGATTCTTCTTCAACAAGAAAAATACTTTCTTTTCTTGATTCTCCTTCAACCAAGAAAAATACTTTCTTTTCTTGATTCTCCTTCAACCAAGAAAAATACTTTCTTTCTTGATTCTCCTTCAACTAAGAGAAAAATACTTTCTTTTCTTGATTCTCCTTCAACTCAGAAAAATACTTTTCTTGATTCTCCTTCAACTAAGAAAAATACTTTCTTTTCTTCGTTCTCCTTCAACTAAGAAAAATACTTTTTCTGCCTTGATTCTCCTTCAACAAAGACAAATACTTTCTTTTCTTGATTCTCCTTCAGCAGAAAAATATGCTTTCTTTTCTTGGACTTACTCCTTCCATGAAGATAAATACTTTCTTTTCTTGATTCTCCTTCAGCAAAACAAATATTTTCTTTTCTTGATTCTCCTTCAACTAAGAAAAATACTTTCTTTTCTTGATTACCTCATTCAACCAAAGAAAAATACTTTCTTTTCTTGATTCTCCTTCAACAAGAAAAATACTTTCTTTTCTTGATTCTTCTTCAACCAAGAAAAATACTTTCTTTTCTTGATTCTCCTTCAACTAGGAAAAAAATAATTTCTTTTCTTGATTCTCCTTCAACTCAGAAAAATATATTTCTTGCGTTCTCCTTCAACTAGAAAAATACTTTCTTTTCTTGATTCTCCTTCAACTAAGAAAAAAACTTCCTTTTCTTGATTCTCCTTCAACCAAAAAAAATATTTTCTTTTCTTGATTCTCCTTCAACTCAGAAAAATATTTTCTTTCTTGAAGTTCTCCTTCAACTCAGAAAATACTTTCTTTCTTGATTCTCCTTCAAATAAGAAAAATATTTTCTTTTTTCTTTATTCTCTTTCAATAAGAAAAATACTTTCTTTTCTTGATTCTTCTTCAACCAAGAAAGCCTTTCTTTTCTTCATTCTCCTTCAACCAAGAAAAATACTTTCTTTTCTTCATTCTCCTTCAGCCAAGGAAAGGTAACTTTACTTTCTTGATTATTCCTTCAACTAAGAAAAATACTTTCTTTTCTTGATTCCTTCAACTCAGAAAAATACTTTCTTTTCTTGATTCTCCTTCAACTAAGAAAAATACTTTCTTTTCTTGATTCTCCTTCAACGAAGACAAATATTTTCTTTTCTTGATTCTCCTTTAACTAAGAAATACTTCCTTTACTTGATTCTCATTCAACCAAGAAAAATACTTTCTTTTCTCGATTCACCTTCAACTAAGAAAAATACTTCCTTTCTTGATTCTCATTCAACCAAGAAAAATACTTTCTTTTTCTTGATTTCTCCTTCAACAAAGAAAAATACTTTTTTCTTTTTCTTGTTTCTCCTTCAACTAAGAAAAATACTTTCTTTTCTTGATTCTCATTCAACCAAGAAAAATACTTTCTTTTCTTGATTCTTCTTCAACCAAGGAAAAATATTTTCTTCATTCTCCTTCAACAAGAAAAATGCTCTTTTCTTCCTTCTCCTTCAACCAAAGAAAATCCTTTTCTTTTCTTGATTCTCACCCAACTAAGAAAAAAATGTTTCTTTTCCTTGTAGTTCTCCTTCAACTCAGAAAAATACTTTTCTTGATTGTATAAACTACAACTCTGAAAAATACTTTCTTTTCTTGGTTCTCCTTCAACGAAGACAAATATTTTCTTTTCTTGATTCTCCTTCAACTAAGAAAAATACTTCTTTACTTGATTCTCCTTCCAACTCGAAAAATACTTTCTTTTCTTAGTTCTCCTTCAAATAAAGAAAAATATTTTCTTTTCTTTATTCTCTTTCAACTAAAGCATCCTTTCTTTTCTTGATTCTTCTTCAACCAAGAAAAATACTTTCTTTTCTTCAATCTCTTCAACCAAGAAAAGTACTTTCTTTTCTTGATTTCTCACTTCCAACTAAGAAAAATACTTTCTTTTCTTGATTCTCCTTCAACTCAGAAAATACTTTCTTTTCTTGATTCTCCTTCAACTAAGAAAAATACTTTCTTTTCTTGATTCTCAACCAACGAAGACAAATATTTTCTTTTCTTGATTCTCCTTCAACTTCAAGAGAAAAATACTTCCTTTCTTGATTCTCATTCAACCAAGAAAAAAATATAACACTTTTCTCGGAATTACCTTCAACTAGAAAAATACTTCTTTTGCTGATTCTCGTAACCAAGAAAAATACTTTCCTTTTCTTGTAGTTACTCCTTCAACAAAAAGAAAATACTGCTTTCTTTTCTTGTTTTTGTCCTTCAACTAAACACTTTCTTTTCTTGACTGATTCTCCTTCAACCAAGAAAAATGTTTTCTTTTTTCTTGATTCTCCTTCAACCACGAAAAATACTTTCTTTTCTTGATTCTCCTTCAACTAAGAAAATGCTTTCCTGCTGCAGTTCTCCTTCAAGCCAAGAAAAGTAACTTCTTTTCTTGATTCTCCTTCAACTAAGAAAAATACTTTCTTTTCTTGATTCTCCTTCAACTCAGAAAAATACTTTCTTTTCTTGATTCTCCTTCAACTAAGAAAAATACTTTCTTTTCTTGATTCACCTTCAACCAAGAAAAATACTTTCTTTTTCCTTTGATTCTCCCATTATCAGAAAAATACTTTCTTTCTACTTGATTCTCCTTCAACTAAGAAAAATACTTTCTTTCCTTGATTCTCCTTCAACCAAGAAAAATACTTTGTACTATTGATTCTCCTTCAACGAAAGAAAAATACCTCCTTTCTTGATTCTCCTTCAACTAAGAAAAATACTTTCTTTTCTTGATTCTCCTTCAACTAAGAAAAAAACTTCCTTTTAAGTTCTCCTTCAACCAAAAAAAAATGCTTTCTTTTACCAGTTCTCCTTCAACTGAAAAATATTTTCTTTTCTTGATTCTCCTTCAACGAAGACAAATACTTTCTTTTCATGATTCTCCTTCAACTAAGAAAATACTTTCTTTTCTTGATTTACTCCTTCAACTAAGAAAATACTTTCTTTTCTTGATTCTCCTTCAACTAAGAAAAAAACTTCCTTTTCTTGGTTCTCCTTCAACCAAAAAAAATACTTTCTTTTCTTGATTCCTTCAACCGAGACTAAATACTTTCTTTTCTTGATTCTCCTTCAACTAAGAAAAATATTTTCTTTTCTTGATTCTCCTTCAACGAAGACAAATACTTTCTTTTCTTGATTCTCCTTCAACTCAGAAAAATACTTTCTTTTCTTGATTCTCCTTCAACTAAGAAAAATACTTTCTTTTCTTGATTCTCCTTCAACGAAGACAAATATTTTCTTTTCTTGATTCTCCTTCAACTAAGAAAAATACTTTCTTTTCTTGATTCTCATTCAACCAAGAAAAATACTTTCTTTTCTTGATTCTCCTTCAACCAAGAAAAATACTTTCTTTTCTTGATTCTTCTTCAACCAAGAAAAATACTTTCTTTTCTTGATTCTCCTTCAACTAAGAAAAATAATTTCTTTTCTTGATTCTCCTTCAACTCAGAAAAATACCTCCTTTTCTTGATTCTCCTTCAACTAAGAAAAATACTTTCTTTTCTTGATTCTCCTTCAACTAAGAAAAAAACTTCCTTTTCTTGATTCTCCTTCAACCAAAAAAAATATTTTCTTTTCTTGATTCTCCTTCAACTCAGAAAAATATTTTCTTTTCTTGATTCTCCTTCAACTCAGAAAAATACTTTCTTTTCTTGATTCTCCTTCAAATAAGAAAAATATTTTCTTTTCTTTATTCTCTTTCAACTAAGAAAAATACTTTCTTTTCTTGATTCTTCTTCAACCAAGAAAAATACTTTCTTTTCTTCATTCTCCTTCAACCAATAAAAAATACTTTCTTTTCTTGATTCTCCTTCAACCAAGAAAAATACTTTCTTTTCTTGATTCTCCTTCAACTCAGAAAAATACTTTCTTTTCTTGATTCTCCTTCAACTAAGAAAAATACTTTCTTTTCTTGATTCTCCTTCAACGAAGACAAATATTTTCTTTTCTTGATTCTCCTTCAACTAAGAAAAATACTTCCTTTACTTGATTCTCATTCAACCAAGAAAAATACTTTCTTTTCTTGATTCACCTTCAACTAAGAAAAATACTTCCTTTTCTTGATTCTCATTCAACCAAGAAAAATACTTTCTTTTCTTGATTCTCCTTCAACAAAGAAAAATACTTTCTTTTCTTGTTTCTCCTTCAACTAAGAAAAACACTTTCTTTTCTTGATTCTCCTTCAACCAAGAAAAATACTTTCTTTTCTTGATTCTCCTTCAACGAAGAAAAATACTTTCTTTTCTTGATTCTCCTTCAACTAAGAAAATACTTTCTTTTCTTGATTCTCCTTCAACCAAGAAAAATAATTTCTTTTCTTGATTCTCCTTCAACTAAGAAAAATACTTTCTTTTCTTGATTCTCCTTCAACCAAGAAAAATACTTTCTTTTCTTGATTCTCCTTCAACGAAGAAAAATACCTCCTTTTCTTGATTCTCCTTCAACCAAGAAAAATACTTTATTTTCTTGATTCTCCTTCAACTCAGAAAAATACTTTCTTTTCTTGATTCTCCTTCAACTAAGAAAAATACTTTCTTTTCTTGGTTCTCCTTCAACTCAGAAAAATACTTTCTTTTCTTGATTCTCCTTCAACTCAGAAAAATACTTTCTTTTCTTGATTCTTCTTCAACTCAGAAAAATACTTTCTTTTCTTGATTCTCTTTCAACTAAGAAAAATACCTCCTTTTCTTGATTCTACTTCAACCATGAAAAATACTTTCTTTTCTTGATTCTCCTTCAACTAAGAAAAATACTTTCTTTTCTTGATTCTCCTTCAACCAAGAAAAATACTTTCTTTTCTTGATTCTCCTTCAACTAAGAAAAATGCTTTCTTTTCTTGATTCTCCTTCAACCAAGAAAAATACTTTCTTTCTTGATTCTCCTTCAACTAAGAAAAATACTTTCTTTTCTTGATTCTCCTTCAACTAAGAAAAATACTTTCTTTTCTTGTTTCTCCTTCAACTAAGAAAAACACTTTCTTTTCTTGATTCTCCTTCAACCAAGAAAAATACTTTCTTTTCTTGATTCTCCTTCAACCAAGAAAAATACTTTCTTTTCTTGATTCTCCTTCAACTAAGAAAATACTTTCTTTTCTTGATTCTCCTTCAACCAAGAAAAATACTTTCTTTTCTTGATTCTCCTTCAACTAAGAAAAAATACTTTCTTTTCTTGATTCTCCTTCAACTCAGAAAAATACTTTCTTTTCTTGATTCTCCTTCAACTAAGAAAAATACTTTCTTTTCTTGATTCACCTTCAACCAAGAAAAATACTTTCTTTTCTTGATTCACCTTCAACCAAGAAAAATACTTTCTTTTCTTGATTCTCCTTCAACCAAGAAAAATAATTTCTTTTCTTGATTCTCCTTCAACTAAGAAAAATACTTTCTTTTCTTGATTCTCCTTCAACCAAGAAAAATACTTTCTTTTCTTGATTCTCCTTCAACGAAGAAAAATACCTCCTTTTCTTGATTCTCCTTCAACCAAGAAAAATACTTTATTTTCTTGATTCTCCTTCAACTAAGAAAAATAGTTTCTTTTCTTGATTCTCCTTCAACTAAGAAAAATACTTTCTTTTCTTGGTTCTCCTTCAACTCAGAAAAATACTTTCTTTTCTTGATTCTCCTTCAACTCAGAAAAATACTTTCTTTTCTTGATTCTCCTTCAACTCAGAAAATACTTTCTTTTCTTGATTCTCTTTCAACTAAGAAAAATACCTCCTTTTCTTGATTCTACTTCAACCATGAAAAATACTTTCTTTTCTTGATTCTCCTTCAACTAAGAAAAATACTTTCTTTTCTTGATTCTCCTTCAACCAAGAAAAATACTTTCTTTTCTTGATTCTTCTTCAACTAAGAAAAATACTTTCCTTTCTTGATTTTCCTTCAACTAAGAAAAATACTTTCTTTTCTTGATTCTCCTTCAACTAAGAAAAATACTTTCTTTTCTTGATTCTCCTTCAACTAAGAAAAATACTTCCTTTTCTTGATTCTCATTCAACCAAGAAAAATACTTTCTTTTCTTGATTCTCCTTCAACAACGAAAAATACTTTCTTTTCTTGTTTCTCCTTCAACAAAGAAAAACACTTTCTTTTCTTGATTCTCCTTCAACCAAGAAAAATACTTTCTTTTCTTGATTCTCCTTCAACCAAGAAAAATACTTTCTTTTCTTGATTCTCCTTCAACTAAGAAAAATACTTTCTTTTCTTGATTCTCCTTCCACCAAGAAAAATACTTTCTTTTCTTGATTCTCCTTCAACTAAGAAAAATACTTTCTTTTCTTGATTCTCCTTCAACTCAGAAAAATACTTTCTTTTCTTGATTTTCCTTCAACTAGGAAAAATACTTTCTTTCCTTGATTCTCCTTCAACCAAGAAAAATACTTTCTTTTCTTGAATCTCCTTCAACTAAGAAAAATACTTTCTTTTCTTGATTCTCCTTCAACTAAGAAACATACTTTCTTTTCTTGGTTCTCCTTCAACTCAGAAAAATACTTTCTTTTCTTGATTCTCCTTCAACTCAGAAAAATACTTTCTTTTCTTGATTCTCCTTCAACTAAGAAAAATTCTTTCTTTTCTTGATTCTCCTTCAACCAAGAAAAATGCTTTCTTTTCTTGATTCTTCTTCAACCAAGAAAAATAATTTCTTTTCTTGATTCTCCTTCAACTCAGAAAAATACTTTCTTTTCTTGATTCTCCTTCAACTCAGAAAAATACTTTCTTTTCTTGATTCTCCTTCAACTAAGAAAAAAACTTCCTTTTCTTGATTCTCCTTCAACCAAGAAAAATACTTTCTTTTCTTGATTCTCCTTCAACCGAGACTAAATACTTTCTTTTCTTGATTCTCCTTCAACTAAGAAAAATATTTTCTTTTCTTGATTCTCCTTCAACTCAGAAAAATATTTTCTTTTCTTGATTCTCCTTCAACTAAGAAAAAATACTTTCTTTTCTTGATTCTCATTCAACTAAGAAAAATACTTTCTTTTCTTGATTCTCCTTCAACCAAGAAAAATACTTTCTTTTCTTGATTCTCCTTCAACCAAGAAAAATACTTTCTTTTCTTGATTCTCCTTCAACTAAGAAAAATGCTTTCTTTTCTTGATTCTCCTTCAACCAAGAAAAATACTTTCTTTCTTGATTCTCCTTCAACTAAGAAAAATACTTTCTTTTCTTGATTCTCCTTCAACTAAGAAAAATACTTTCTTTTCTTGATTCTCATTCAACTAAGAAAAATACTTTCTTTTCTTGATTCTGTTTCAACCAAGAAAAATACTTTCTTTTCTTGATTCTCCTTCAACTAAGAAAAATATTTTCTTTTCTTGATTCTCCTTCAACTAAGAAAAATGCTTTCTTTTCTTGATTCTCCTTCAACCAAGAAAAATACTTTCTTTTCATGATTCTTCTTCAACAAAGAGAAAATACTTTCTTTTCTTGATTCTCCTTCAACTAAGAAATATACTTTCTTTTCTTGATTCTCCTTCAACTCAGAAAAATACTTTCTTTTCTTGATTCTCCTTCAACTAAGGAAAATACTTTCATCCGTGTATTTTTATTTATTTCATCCAATCGGTCCTTCAATTCTCTCTGTGAACAACATAGAAAGTAATAATCTTAATATTATAATACAGTTATTACATTCCTAGGTACTTACGTGTGTCACGCTTTTGCTGTAATTAATGAAATTAAATGTACTTTATAAATACATTATAATTCCGGAGAAAATCATTGTAATGGAAGAAAGAATAAGAGAAGAAAGCGAGGCAACAAGAGAACGGCAGAAAAGAAGAGGAGAACGATTACTAGCAGAAAAGAGACAAGCAAACCGTAAACATAATAGAGAACGAATATAAATAAGAAAGTATGATAAAAACGAAGAAGAGGGAATTTTATATTTAAGATTGATATAGAAATGTTTTGTTAAAGTTAAGTTTAAATATTTAATGATACAATAGGGGAGTTTTGACGGATACTTTACTGTCATAAGATTTTTCATGCGCTTATTCAATCATTAAGATTCATCGGAATATTAAAACAAGAAAACTGTGAAATTTTTAGTGGTTATATGACATTAATATATTCCATTTTCTATGTCACACAGAAGCGTTATTTTTATAGCTCTCTCCATAATAATGTTTAATAACTCTGGTTGTAGCCCTCGAAATTCTAATATCCTTGATTTTCCTGAATTGTCTACGATTTGTTGATGCAGATACCCTCCTCAAGGTATTCCCCCCAAAAATAATAGGAAGGCATCAGACCAGAAGAATGTGTCAGCTATAAAATTTCCTTATTTCACGAAATTATCCGGTAAGCCAAAGTCTGATTTTTGTTGTTTTTTTTTTTTATTCAGTTCTGAATTATACAGGGGTAATTTTCCTATGTTAATCTAAGTTCTGAAGAAAAAAGAAAAAAAAAAAGAAAGAAAATTTATGAAAAACATGACATGCTCTGATATTTTTAAATATCACTAGCACTATAGCACGACATTGCCCGAGTGTAATGAAAACTACAATTATACTTAATTAGAGCCAAACCCGAAGCAAAAACTAAAATAAAAGGGCTGAAAAAAATACAGACATACAGGCAGATAAACAGACACACACACACAAACATCTTGTCTTTTATATATATATATATATATATATATATATATATATATATATATATATTCGATTTTCTGTACTATTGTAAGAACTGCAAGCTTGAAACCTCTGAATATCGTTTTTTATGTCTTTGTCTATGAGTGTATCAAATTTGATTAAAATCGGGCCACTCCTTCTATCACCCGATTTTTTCGATTATCGATTTTCGATATTTATCGGGGGTATCTTGAGACAAAACCTAGCTAAGAACACTCGCAGACGCTTATAGTACAACTGTGTAAATTTTCAGCCGTTTAGGAGTCTATAAATAACGGACACTCACACACAGACACAAACAAAGTTCCATTTATAAATAAGTTCAGATAACATGAGTTTGGGGATATTCTGTAGTTTGGTTGTCAGTTCTTTAACTTCATTTATCCTCCACAAATACAATCGGTCTGCATTTTCTTTGAAGAGATTCTTGTTCTACACACTGTAACATTTTCTGTTCCTATTAATCACTTTCTGGTATTTTATCTAGATTCTAATTTATCATATTGGTAGAGAATCTAAGAAAGGGTATTAGTAAGGTGTTAATAGCTTCAGATTTATGTTGTTTTATGTTGCACTTGTTTCCGTTTTATTTGTTGCCTTTAACCGTCTAAGACATTACTTTATCTTTGAGTTTAGCATTCTGGATTTTTTTACCTTTGTTTATATAATTCATGTTCTAGTTTGCGAATCAGAGTCAATTTCTTTTCACAGTATTTTCACAGTATATTGTCAGTTTTAGATATTGCTGATATTATTGTTGTTTGTGGTATCACTTTGGCAGAAGACGTACGGCCATATCACGTTGAATACACCGGTTCTCGCTCGATCACCGAAGTTAAGTAACGTTGAGCCTGGTCAGTATTTAGATGGGTGACCGCTTGGGAATACCAGGTGCTGTAAGCGTTTAGTGACGGACATGCGTGCTTACGGCCATATCACGTTGAATACACCGGTTCTCGCTCGATCACCGAAGTTAAGCAACGTTGAGCCTGGTCAGTACTTAGATGAGTGACCGCTTGGGAATACCAGGTGCTGTAAGCATTTAGTGACGGATGTGCGTTGTCGTACAGTGGATATCGGCTCGGAAAGCGAAATCGGTGAGACAAGTTTGAATTCCAGTTGAATACCCTGCATTCACTTAAGCACTGGTGCCCTTGGGAAATTAATCCGTCCCTTCCCTCCAGTTATGGGTAAAAGAACAGGGTAAGAATTGGGGATCCTGCCCTTAAAAACAAATCCCAATGAATCTTGATACTCGAAAAGAGAAAAGTATTACTAAACACAAAACTTATATAAAAAACAACAATAAATTGTTGAAAGAAAAAAGGTATTACGAGCAATAAATAAAAATTTAGTTGGCAATAAATGACCCGCCGAAGTTGATATGCCATAAAAACAAAACAACCAGCCAAACAACAACTTTGGCAGAGAGTAATTTTAAGTTTCCAATTGCCAAGATCCATCCGGTGTCTGTGATGACAATAAGGACACTGCAGGAGAGTTATCTATGCACATTTTAGGGCGTTTCCTTTGGATGATAGCTTTGCGGGTTGTGGTGCAGTGGATATCGGCTCGGAACGAGAAATCGGAGAACCGAGTTCGAATTCCAGTTGAATTCCTCGCATTCACTTACGTGCAAATACCCTTGGGAAAGGTATTAATCCGTCTCTTTCTTCCAGTTATGGATTAAATAACAGAACAGTTTGGGTTCTATAGCATTGGCTGACAACCAGTATACCGCAGAAAGTACTGGCAACCTACTGAAGGATAACTTTCTGCCTGGTCAGTCATGTCTTTTCTGAGACATGATCGCCCAAAGCGTGTATCATGCATGGCACTTAACTGACTGACTGACTGAATATAATAGTTGAAAACAATTTAAACTTCTACTGGGCATAAAGTGGGGGATCTGTTTTCTGTTGTTAGAAAGTAATAAACTGATCCCCCACTAATTACTAGCCTGCTAGTCTACCACAGAAAGCAATGACAACCTACTGCGGGATAATCTTCTGACCAGTCAGTCATGTCTTTTTCGAGACATGATCGCCCAAAGCGTGTATCACGTATGGCACTTAACTGACTGAGTGAGTGACTGAAGTGCAAATTCGCACAAAAATAATCTTTTTTAGCTCTGAGATCCTGATGTGTCCAGCAATTGTACTCAATCGGTTTCCATTAACAATCTTTATTATACCAAGTGCCAACAAGCATAATCGTAGTTTTAAGTTACCACATTGTTGTTTTTTGTTCTTGTTATTATTATTATTATTATTATTATTATTATTATTATTTTAATGTACGCCATAAAGACATGATAGAGACGCTCAACAACTCGACATATTCTGGGGAAAAAAAAATCATTTGAATAATCAAGAACATATACTGCTAGCAAGCCTCCTGCATACGGACAGAAAATGAATTCAGCAGATATGCAAAAATAGAAAGAGGTGTAAGACAAGGATGTGTCTTCTCGCCGGATTTATTCAACCTGTACAGATATGCAATTCTGAGAGAGCTAGATGTCCTGCTAGGATTCGTCATTATCGGCCACAATCTCAGCAATATAAGATGACACGGTGCTCATAGCAGACAAAGAAAGGAAAATACAGGACCTACAGAAGTAAAGGAAAGCAAAAACAAAGGGCTAAACATAAAGAAAACTGAAAGTATGGTCTTCAGCTAAAAGAGAAAAATGCTATCTTCAGGTCAGAGATACTAAAATCTCGCATGAGATAAAAATTTAAATACCCGGGAAGTATTCTGACAGAGGATGGAAAGTGAAACACTGAGATCGGGAAGGGGCATTAGCATGGCCAGGGACGCATGGCCAAGGACGCATGGCCAGGGACGCATGGCCAAGGACGCATGACCAAAGACGCATTTCAAAAGCTAAGCAGTGTATTGAGATAAAGGAAGATTTCGTTGGAAACAAAGAAAAGAGTACCGGACTGTTATGTGATATATGTCCTCCTATATGGCAGCGAATGCTGTATAATCTTCTAAAAGATTAAGCAGAGACTCAAAATAACAGAAATGGGGTTATATGGTCCTACAGAAGGATACTGAGAATACCACTGACCGAACATGTGAGCAACGATAAGGTTTTGGAGAGGATGCAAGCGAAAAGGAAACTTATAATTAACATTAGGAAGAGACAGCTGAAGTTTCTTAGACATGTAATGAAGAAGGAAGGCTCGGAGAATTTAATACTCCCAGGATGAATAAAGGGAAAGAGAGACAGGAGAAAACAATGTGAGACATACTTGATAGGCTTGAGCAAGTGGATGGCGGAACGGGGCTTGGGAGAGATATCAAGAGGAAAAGGGTTAAGAGCGACTAAGTAATAGTCTGTGATTGCCTACGTCCTGAATGGTCACGGCACATAAATAAGAAGTCATTTTCTCTCGGGTCTCAAATAGGGACTTCAATTCAGTTATAGCATCATGACATTCTCCCAACAAATTTGCGTAAAAAACATGCAGGCGCATTCAAATTTTACAAAGCGAGTGTCAAAGGTTGTTATCTGTGCTGGTAAGAATAATATTTTGGGCTTCCCGAGGTCTCTTCAATGTGTCTTTCAGAAGAGTTTACAGTTATTATTATTGTTATTGTTGTTGTTGTTGTTATTACTGTTGTTATCATTGTCATTGTTGTTGCGTGTGAAAAATACACACAGGTGCACCAAGACGGTTTGAAAACGAAAATAGTTTTGATACATCCTAATAAAAAGTAAAAAATCTCACCTGGTATTGTTGAATGATTGCAAATCTCGACTTACTGGTTATTGGGAAAATTGATCCACTGTCCCGGAAAAAAGTTATTGCTAATTTATCGTATCATCTTCCAGTTGTGAATCCGGACTTTAAAACACCTGATGATATCGACAAGTGAGGAACATTCAACCCTAGAACGACAGTATTCGTCGACTCCGTAGATATATTTAGCGAAAAAGAAACATCTGAACGTATCTACGATATAGCATGCTGATCATTATCTAGGTCAGTGGTTCCCAAACTTTTATTCTGTCATTTCCCCCTACACCCAGTTCAACCATCCAGATTTTCCCCTTCATGTGCATGAGAGAAAGAGCAGTTAAAACACACTGAGACTATTTACTAATTTATTTTTCAAATGTACAAATATACTGATAGACTTATAGTTACAGAGTAAAGTGAATAGAGAGCAGTTAGTAACAACAACTAAGCATAGTCATAGAGAGCGGTTAGTAACAAATAAAAGGACTTTTGTTTGCTCTTCTACTTCAGAACTGAATTTGTGAGAAGGAAGATGCTGCTTCTTGTGCACCAGTGTATCAATATCAGAGTTAGTTTAGACATGAAAAAATCTGAGATTTTTTTATTTAGTAGGTAGTGTAATTATTTCCCCCCTGGTAGCTTCAAATTCCCTCCGGGGGGAAATTTCCCCCAGTTTGGGAATCGCTGATCTAGATTAACAATGGGCATACTATTTTTTTTACATTTATTACTGTCTAGGTATAACAGCTCATATATTTATTACAACCTTGGTATAACAGCTCATACATTTATTACTGTCTGGGTATAACATCTCATATACTTATTACAACCTTGGTATAACAGCTCATACATTTATTACAACCTTGGTATAACATCTCATATATTTATTACAACCTTGGTATAACAGCTCATACATTTATTACAGTCTGGATATACCATCTCATATATTTATTACAACCTTAGTATAACAGCTCATACATTTATTACTGTCTGGGTATAACATCTCATATATTTATTACAACCTTGGTATAACAGCTCATACATTTATTACAACCTTGGTATAACAGCTCATACATTTATTACAGTCTGGATATACCATCTCATACATTTATTACAACCTTAGTATAACAGCTCATACATTTATTACTGTCTGGGTATAACATCTCATATATTTATTACAACCTTGGTATAACAGCTCATACATTTATTACAACCTTGGTATAACATCTCATATATTTATTACAACCTTGGTATAACATCTCATATATTTATTACAACCTTGGTATAACAGCTCATACATTTATTACAACCTTGGTATAACAGCTCATACATTTATTACAACCTTAGTATAACAGCTCATACATTTATTACAGTCTGGATATACCATCTCATATATTTATTACAACCTTAGTATAACAGCTCATACATTTATTACTGTCTGGGTATAACATCTCATATATTTATTACAACCTTGGTATAACAGCTCATACATTTATTACAGTCTGGATATACCATCTCATACATTTATTACAACCTTAGTATAACAGCTCATACATTTATTACTGTCTGGGTATAACATCTCATATATTTATTACAACCTTGGTATAACAGCTCATAAATTTCTTACAACCTTGGTATAACAGCTCATACATTTATTACAACCTTGGTATAACAGCTCATACATTTATTACAACCTTTGGTATAACATCTCATATATTTATTACAACTCTTTGCATAACAGCTCATACATTTATTACAACCTTGGTATAACAGCCCTCATACATTTATTACAACCTTTGTAGTATAACAGCTCATACATTTATTACAGTCTGGACATACCATCTCATATATTTATTACAACCTTAGCATAACAGCTCATACATTTATTACTGTCTGGGTACAACATCTCATATACTTATTACAACCTTGGTATAACAGCTCATACATTTATTACAACCTTGGTATAACATCTCATATATTTATTACAACCTTGGTATAACAGCTCATACATTTATTACAGTCTGGACATACCATCTCATATATTTATTACAACCTTAGTATAACAGCTCATACATTTATTACAACCTTGGTATAACAGTCTACATTTATTACAACCTTGGTATAACAGCTCATACATTTATTACAGTCTGGATATACCATCTCATATATTTATTACAACCTTAGTATAACAGCTCATACATTTATTACTGTCTGGGTATAACATCTCGTATATTTATTACAACCTTGGTATAACAGCTCATACATTTATTACAGTCTGGATATACCATCTCATATATTTATTACAACCTTAGTATAACAGCTCATACATTTATTACTGTCTGGTTATAACATCTCATATATTTATTACAACCTTGGTATAACAGCTCATGCATTTATTACAGTCTGGATATACCATCTCATATATTTATTACAACCTTTAGTATAACAGCTCATTAATTTATTACTGTCTGGGTATATTGTACTATATATTTATTACAACCTTGGTATAACAGCTCATACATTTATTACAGTCTGGATATACCATCTCATATATTTATTACAACCTTAGTATAACAGCTCATACATTTATTACTGTCTAGGTATAACAGCTCATATATTTATTACAACCTTGGTATAACAGCTCATACATTTATTACAGTCTGGATATACCATCTCATATATTTATTACAACCTTAGTATAACAGCCTACATTTATTACTGTCTGGGTATAACATCTCATATATTTATTACAACCCTGGCATAACAGCTCATACATTTATTACAGTCTGGATATACCATCCTTACATATTTATTACAACCTTAGTATAACAGCTCATATATTTATTACAACCTTGGTATAACAGCTCATACATTTATTACAACCTTGGTATAACAGCTCATACATTTATTACAGTCTGGATATACCATCTCATATTTATTACAACCTTAGTATAACAGCTCATACATTTATTACTGTCTGGGTATAACATCTCATATATTTATTACAACTTTGGTATAACAGCTCACACATTTATTACAGTCTGGATATACCATCTCATATATTTATTACAACCTTAGTATAACAGCTCATACATTTATTACTGTCTGGGTATAACATCTCATATATTTATTACAACCTTGGTATAACAGCCATACATTTATTACAGTCTGGATATACCATCTCATATATTTATTACAACCTTAGTATAACAGCTCATTAATTTATTACTGTCTGGGTATAACAGCTCATATATTTATTACAACCTTGGTATAACAGCTCATACATTTATTACAGTCTGGATATACCATCTCATATATTTATTACAACCTTAGTATAACAGCTCATACATTTATTACTGTCTAGGTATAACAGCCTTACATATTTATTACAACCTTGGTATAACAGCTCATACATTTATTACAACCTTGTATAACAGCTCATACATTTATTACAGTCTGGATATACCATCTCATATTTATTACAACCTTAGTATAACAGCTGATACATTTATTACTGTCTGGGTATAACATCTCATATATTTATTACAACCTTGGTATAATAGCTCATACATTTATTACAGTCTGGATATACCATCTCATATATTTATTACAACCTTAGTATAACAGCTCATACATTTATTACAACCTTGGTATAACATCTCATATATTTATTACAACCTTGGTATAACAGCTCATACATTTATTACAGTCTGGATATACCATCTCATATATTTATTACAACCTTAGTATAACAGCTCATACATTTATTACTGTCTGGGTATAACAGCTCATATATTTATTACAACCTTGGTATAACATCTCATATATCTATTACAACCTTGGAATAACAGCTCATACATTTATTACAGCCTGTGTATAACAGCTCATACAATTATTACAGCCTGTGTATAACAGCTCATACATTTATTACAGCCTGGGTATAAAAGCTCATACATTTATTACAGCCTGGGTATAAAAGCTCATACATTTATTACAACCTTGGTATAACAGCTCATACATTTATTACAGCCTGGGTAAAAGCTTATATATTTATTACTGTCTGGGTGATAGTTTTTGAAAAGTGGTTTGCTTTTGTACTCAGTAATCCATTCAGTCAGTTAAGTGTCGTACGTAATACGCACTTGGGCAATCATGTCTCGAAAGAGACATAATTGACTGAGCAGAAGATTTTTCCTCGGTAGGTTGTCATTATTTTCTGTAGTAGACTGGTTGCCAATCAAGACTATAGAACTTCTCCAATTTTAACATGCCAATAACGAGAATTTTTGTCAAGATGACTGGTAAGGGTACATAATGGGATGATTTGGATATATTGCTTTCCATTTTTTCTTTCTTTCGTTCTTTCTTTCTTTGATTTTTTTCCATTTTTTATTTACGAGTTTATCACTTTTACTTTTTTCTTTTTTGCATGTTTTCTTTATTTCATTTTTTGTGAATTTTTCTTTTTTACAACGATTTTATCACTTTTGCTTCTTTATTTATTTTTAGTTTTTCTTTGTTTCATTTTTCCAAATTATTCTTTTTTTCTATCTTTCTTTCTTTCTCGCTTGCTTTCTTTCTTTTCATAACGAGTTTACCACTTTTTCTTTTTTACGTTTCATTTTTTCAAAATGCTTCTTTCTTACTTTCTTTCTTTCATTCTTTCTTTCTTTCTTTCTTCAACTTGTCTACTTCTATTTCTCCTTTATTCTTAATAGATTTTCTTCTAACCTGGAATTCTTTCATTCCTAATTGGTTGTTTTTAGACCTTTTCTTCGTCACGACATATTTCTCATTTTCTAATTTCTAATTTTTCTAATTTCTAATTTTTTTCTATTTCCAAACCAGTGTATCTCTTTTCCTGCTTTTTTGTCTTTCTCTCTACGTTTTATTGTTCCTTCTTTTCTTAACTTCTTTTTTATTTCGTACACTTAAAAAAAAAAAAGTTTCCCCACCAAACTAGGCGCCACTCTTCTTTCATCCAAATCTTCCATATGCAAACTAAGGAATAGCCGACTAGGCCGCTTCCGGTTCCGGCTTTTAAGCACAACATCCGGCTAATAAGATGAGGTGAAGGGGTTGCTGACGTCTGCCAAGCATCCTTCTGGCCGGAGAGACTTTTGTTGTGGCTCCACACCCTGACCACTCGTGTCGATCAGTTTTCATTCGACCTTTCGGCCATAGAACCCGAAACTTTTAGCCATTGAACAACGTGTCCCCATAGATACCTTGCTGGTGAAATCAAGCTTTACAGTACAAACCATTTTTCCCCGGAGGAGCCACCAACGAGAAAGGGAAAAAATATATTTAATAATAATAATAATAATAATAATAATAATAATAATAATAATGTGCACTTGGAATGATAAAAAATGGAACAACACCACACATTGAAAGAATCCCTGGAAACCCCAGCTTAAGAGATATACAAAAAATGTCTTATTAAGTACAGCCCACACACTAAGGAAAACTTTGTCTATGTAACGCTAGGGTTGATAGGGAAGATAGAAAAACATGAAATGGAGCCATAACAACACGCCACGACCTGCCTTAGGTCTTCCTGCAGACTTGGTCGGTAGTGCGACCATAGCAGAAATAGAAATATGCATAATAATAATAATAATAATAATAATAATAGCTATTAATACTGGCATATAATATACGCAAATTAGATGATTTAACGTATATCAAATATAACTAAATTTCTATTAATAAAGTACTTAGTATAAGACTAGGCTGAAAATTATTATTAAAAGAGAAGTAAAACCGTTCAATACTTATCGATGGTCAACTCAATATTTCATGATTCTTTAATCATTCACCGGAACACTTCAAAAGAATGGCAGCATTGATTATAGAAATTATAGCTCATCTGAATCCATATTTGAGTAGATACATCGTTTATTTTAAACAGATTAATGAACAAAAACGTGTCAGATAAATAACTTGAAAGTCCATTACTTCTTTAGATTTGTTTGTTTACGGTTGGACCCAAAACCAAACAGATGTAAACTTTCGACAATATGTTACGAGTATGGTTCGCTTAAAGTCTTCCTTAATAGACGACGCCGAATCGGTCTAAAGCACGCACACTTTCTAGCAACGGTTTCTCCTGCAAAGGGGGACGCAGGTTCGCATCTTGCTGGAGGGTCGATATTTTTCTTTAATAAGATTTCTCAAATATTCAGGCTAGTAGACAAAAATATATAAAATGTTTAAAATAAACGGAGCGCCTACTCAAATATGACTATTCACCACAATAACGTTTAAGCTTATATATATATATATATATATATATGTATATATTGTCATTTTTGTTATTGTCATCCGCAGACAGATCTGTTTTGCCGTATCACAGCTCATCAGTACGGTTAGACTCCGATTGCTTTTTTACCCAGGATTTATATATATATATATATTAGAGATAATTTTCAAAATTCAAAGGTGTCGGATGTACATTTCGACATAGGATCTCTAATAGAGATTTTACGTCACGTCAGCGATATTGTTTTGTTCCAAATGGCGAAGGCCCTGGGGTAAAGTGTTGAAGGGGTCAGGTTAAACAACGGTCACAAAGTAGAACAGGATAGAGCTGGTAGTGGCGGGGTTACAGGGTGTTGAAACGGTATATTTAGGAAGGGGAGGACTAGATTTAAATGTAATATCTTAAAAATGTTTAATTAAGTTTATCCATTACAGGAAGTCATGAATTTAAAGTTATTAAAGAAATATATATATACACACACATGTATATATATAGGGATTTGGTAAAGGAGTTCATATTTTATAAAGATAGGCAACTAAAGGAGTTAAATTACATTTTTAAGGTTAAGATTTTGAGCTGTTTGAAGAGGTGTTTTTAGGCGGGAAGGAATGGGTTTCAATATAAGAATTTAAATTTTTTTATTTAAGTTTATTTAATTAAACATTTTAGGTAGAATCGAGCTAAATGCCAATTACAGGAAGTTATCAGTTTAAAAATTATTAGAGAAATATATATATATATATGTGTGTGTGTGTGTGTGTGTGTGTGTGTGTGTGTGTGTGTGTGTTAACCAAGGAAAAAGGGGTTTAGTAAAAGAATCCATATTTTCTAAAGATAGGCAATTAAAGGAGGTTGGGATAGGAAGGTAGGGGGGGTTAAAATACTTTTTAAGGTTAACGTTAAGGTAAAATTAAGATTAAAACTTCAACTGAATCCTTTTAATTTATATATATATATATATATATATATATATATATATATATAGTTCTATGACGTCAAAGCACGTGAGAGCTCGAAATGTTAACAGAATCATATATTTAAATGCAATGTAATGTGTTTTGACCAGATTTAAACGTGATTTTATTAAGTGTGGGTTGTTTGGATTTAATGTAGGCCTCCAGTATCTGAAGGTTCTTTTTACTGTGTGTATGAGTGAGTATTATTGTATTGTTGACTAAAATCTCTCTGATATTACCTACATGGCTACTAATACACATAGTAAAAGAACCTTCAGATAATGGAGGCCATCTGCATTAAATCAAAACAACCCACACATAATAAAATCACGTTTAAATCTGGTCATAACACATTACATTGCATTTAAATATATGGTTCTGTTAACATTTTAAGCTCTCACGTGGTGTGACGTCATAGAATTGCATTACAAATGTACGAATTGCGTTTGCTATTTTTGGTAACTGTTATCGTTGCTTCGCAAACTTTTATGTCAACACAAGATAAAATCGTCTTGATGGTGAATGTTTTTTAACGTCCCTGTAACCTCTCTGAAGATGGCTTACGTGAGCCGAAAGCATAGAAGCAATTTAATAAAAGATTATCCAAATGTTGGAGAATTTTTGTCTTTATTTTCACCTGAAATTAAAGCCAAAATACGATGTTTAGAACGGCTCATGATTAAACATAGTAGACATTCATTGTCTCTTATATATATATATATATATATATATATATATATATATATATATATAAAAGTATATGTTTAGAAAATTATCTGCTGCCTCGATACACTATATATATATTGTTGTATCGCTCACGAGAAGTACGGCTTGGGATTTCAGGTATAGCAGTCTTCAGTGAAAAATAGTTAAATGCAACCGCCTTTTCTTCTTTAACAATTTATTTTCTCGAATTTTCCGTCTGTGGAACCCACTACCGTTTACTTGCTTCCCTGATAGCTACAATCTTCAAAAGTTTAAATTCAACGCCAATTGGCATCTTCTATCTACTTGAATCTCATCCATCTCTCATCTTTCTTCGACATCCCCTGTACCTCGTTTATATCTCACTTGCACACTTGCCTTGCTTGGGGTGAAATGATTCTAAAAAAAGAAAAAAAACAAACAATATTATCCTAAATAATACTATGTCTAGCAAAGAAAGCAACGTTAACCATTTTAAAAATAAATGCATTTGCCGAAAAAAATATAATCTTTCCTTTAAACGACCAATGTATGACTGATAATATTGCATACCGAGCTAGTATACATTCTGTCAATTTTTTTTCTTTTTGGTTCCACTAAAAATCCTTAGAAATTGATTTTCTATCATCGTCGAATGACTTTAGCCAACAGAAGCTATATAAATAACACTGCTTTCTCCTAATATTTATAGCAATTAAAGATGGTAGTAATACACCCATTATTATGTGGGATATTGTAGCAAAAACAAATCTTATAACGGAAAAGCGATAAATGTACTTTATGCCTTGTTGAAAAATTAGTTATTTTAAAACATTTAAATAAACCTAATTTCTTAAACAAGAGAAATGAATTGATGGTCACATGTAGGCATAAAAATAAATATCTGTTGATCTAGATTAATTTTTACTGTAAATTATAATCTTTCCTTTTTATTTTCTTTTGTTCATTTATTTTATGTCAAACATATACAATTTTTGTCTGCGTTCAAGGATGTGCGTTGTGAAGCATTGGATATCGGATCGGAACGAGAAATCGGGGGGCCGAGTTCGAATTCCAGCCGAATTCATTGCATTCACTTACGCGCAAGTACCCTTAGGAAAGGTATTAATCCGTCTATTCCTTCCAGTTATGGATTAAATAACAGGACAGATTGAGTTCTATAGCCTAGTCTACCGCAGAAAGCAATGGCAACCTAATCTTCTGCCCAGTCAGCCATGTCTCTTTCAAGACATGATCTCCCAAGCGTGTATCACGTATGGCACTTAAATGCATGTATAACCTTTCCGTTTTCATTTTCTTTTGTTCATTTATTTTATGCCAAACACATACAATTTTTGTCTGCTTATTTAAGTGTAAACATTTTTTTAAAAATACAACAAACACCTTTCTATTTTTATTTAACTCTGTTTCCATTTAGGATGGAGGAAATCATATCTTTCCACGGATCTTTTTCTTTGTTTTCTGTGAATTACCATGACTTTTTAACAAAGATAAAACACTGGTTTCCTTTCTTTTTGCATGCTCCATAGTACACTAGCAGTATAGCCCGGCGTTGCTCGGGTGTAATGAAAGCTTTAAAACTAATCCATGGTCCTGGAGCTCGGACTCTTTGGACGTTGGCACGAAAGACTAAAAAGCAATAGTTGTTTCCAGTTAAAGCGAAACCGTAGACTGAAAGAAAAATGAATGGATGTAAGTCAAATTTTCATTTCTTGGTATCGATATTAAAACATTTTTTTTCGTCGTAAACTGAATTTTGAAGACTAAATAAGTCTTCTGAGTAAATGGTATCATGGCTGAGACTAAGAACTACAATTATATCTACTTAGAGCCAAACCCGAAGCAAAAACTAAAATAAAAGGGCTGAAAAAAAATACAGACATACAGGCAGATAAACAGATACACACACAAACATCTTGCCTTATATATATATATATATATATATATATATATATATATATATATTTATTATCGATTTTCTGCACTATTGTAAGAACTGCAACCTTGAAACTTCTGAATATCATTTCTTATGTCTTTGTCTATGAGTGTATCAAATTTGATTAAAATCGGACCACTCCTTCTATAACCCGATTTTTTCGATTATCGATTTTTGATACGTATCGGGAGTACCTCGACACAAAACCTAGCTAAGAACACTCGCAGACGCTTATAGTACAACTGTGTAAATTTTCAAGAAAATCGGTTCAGCCGTATCGGAGTCTATAGTTAACGGACACACACACACAGAGACAAAGTTTCATTTATAAATATGTTTAGATTACATATAAGAGACCTATGTAATCAGCAATGATTGTATAAAATTATATTTAATCAGCAATAATTATATAAAAATGCATTTACATTACATATAAAAGCCATATTCTATTTGTGATGATTATACTAATAAATCACATTTACATTACATATAAAAGCTATACTCTCTCAGCAATGACTATATTAATTATATTTACAAAAACGTATGAAAAACATTTTCTCTCAGTAATGTTTATATCATTAAAAATTATCTATATTACATATAAAAGACATTTTCTAACAATAATGACTGTTTTAATAAACTGCATTTACATTACATATAAAAGATCTATTTTATCAGTCATGATTATAATAATTCTAAACCAATGACAATTTCTTTTATTTGAATGTTCGATGCATTTGCATAGTAAAATAATTAGCAATTAATTATATATAATAATTAATTATATATAATAACCCGATTTAATCGCATACAATCCTTTTCGTTCTGATTTTCAACGCATTCCTGCCTTAAAATCATAACCAATTCATTTACATCAAGCATTATAATAGCAGTCATTTATAAATAACAGACGTGACTATTTTGAGGACCCTAGATGGTATGCCAGGATTTGTCATCGGAGGCCACAATTTGAACAACATAAGATGCTCAGATAATACAGTGCTGATTGCAGACACGGAAACGAAACTACAAGACCTCCTGCAGAAGGTAGCTGAAGAGAGTAACAAAAAAGGACTACAAATAAACTGCAAGAAAACCGAATGCATGGTCATCAGCAAAAAGAGCAGCTCCAAATGCCAAATACAGGTGGGGGATACTAAAATAAAGTAAGTACAACAATTTAAACACCTGGGAAGTGTTCTAACAGAAGACGGAAAGTGTAACACAGAGATCCAAAGGCAAATTGGTATAGCGGAGAACCAAAAATTGTCACCAACGCACGGTGATCCGTTTGAAAAATGAACTGTCTGCCTTGAATATACTTATGAAACTTTTTACAGCAAAAACCATTGCTAAACCTTTTTCGATTTGGGTATATTTTTGTTCCGATGAAAGCAGCGTCATTGAGACGTGATAAACAGCGTTTAGTTTTCCATCATTTTGTTTATGAAGCAATACAGTCTCTAACCCAAAGATCCTAGCGTCACTTGCTAGATATATTTCCTTTGTTCGGGTTGTGATGCGTTAATGATAGATCAAAGATTAGAGCCGCGTTCAGTTTCTGAAATGCTTTCTCACATTCTTCAGAACGTACCCATTTTTAATCTTTTTTCAATAATTTATTCAAAGGTGCGTTGAACTCATTCATTTTTGTAATATAGTTACAGTAGTAGTGTCTTACGGCCTATCACGTTGAATACACTGGTTCTCGCTCGATCACCGAAGTTAAGCAACGTTGAGCCTGGTCAGTACTTAGATGGGTGACCACTTGGGAATACCAGGTGCTGTAAGCGTTTAGTGACGGATGTGCGTTGTGGTGCAGTGGATATCGGCTCGGACAGAGAAATCGGTGAGCCGAGTTCGAATTCCAGTTGAATACCCTGCATTCACTAAAGCACTGGTACCCTTGGGAAAGGTATTAATCCGTCCCTTCCCTCCAGTTATGGGTTAAATAACAGGGTAGGACTTGGGGACCCTGCTCTTAAAAACAAATCCCAATGAATCGTGAAAAGAAAAATGTTGTAAAAATAAAATAACCTTACACAAAATCGTTGGTTATGACCTTAAATGATCCCATAAGGATTGATAGGTCGTTAAGCCTCAAAAACAAACAAACAAACTATAGTAGCTCGCTAATCGGAAGAATGCTTGTTAGGATGCAATATTTGTAGATGCTAGCATGTTTTTTTAGCTCTTGCTTTGTAATGATCCGGCCTTCTACCTTTGTCATCAATAATTTGACCTAAAGAATTTATTTTTGGTAGAAAGAACTGACGCTAGTCTATTTTGAACTTAAAACTATAATCCTTTGTCCTTTTATACACCTCATTCACGGGCTCCCCATGTTCATTATGATCTATGCTTTTAATTAACATCTTCAATATGTCAGCGAATGTTGGACAATATCAACAAAGATAAAGGAAAAACTTGAAGCAACTGAAATGTGGTTCAACAGAAGGATGCTGCGGATATCATGGATCGAGCATGTGAGCAATGATGAGGTTTTGGAAATGATGGAAACGAAAAGGAAATTAATATTGAGCATCAGGAAGAGACAACTAAAGTTCCTGGGACATGCAATGAGGAAGGAGGGCTTGGAGAAACTAATACTAACAGGTCAGATAGAGAGAAAAAGAGACGGGGGAAAACAGCGGATAACAGATTTAAAAGGCCCGAGCAAGTGGATGACAGAACGGGGGCTGAGAGACGTTACAGGAGCAATCGTGCTAGGAGCCACCAGGGATAGGGAGACGTGGAAGGCCATGATCGCCTACGTCCTGAAGGGACAAGGTACATAAAAGAAGAAGATCGTCAAGATATGCCATAGCGTAATCCAGACCACTTAGCTGCATGCCCATTGCTTGATGAAAAATTGCGGGTGATACTTTTACTCCGAACGGCAATCTGTTAAACAGACCCTTGGGCGTGTTTATAGTTAATATTTTTGTCCACTACTTGTCTATCGGAATTTGTAAATATGCTTTTGACAAGACTAATCTAGATAATATTTTTCTTCCATTCAGCTTTGCAAATATATTTTTTGCTGAAAGTAAGGGTAATTATGCTGTTTCAGGCATTCATTTAATCTTGTGTAGTAGTCGGCGCAGACACTGATTTTTTTCATTATGTATACTGTTAGACTCGCCAATTGACTGTAATTAGTATTTTCTTTTCTAACGCCAAATTTTTCTAGATGTTTTAAATCTGTATCTATGTCTTCTAGCAAGGCAAATGGTACCAGTCGCTGAGGTCGAAACACTGGAGTTACTTTTTCTTATAACTCAAGTTTATCTAAACTTATTTATAAATGTAACTTTGTCTGTTTGTGTGTGTGTCCGTTACCTATAGACTCCGAAATGGCTGAACCGATTTTCTTGAAAATTTACACAGTTGTACTATGCACGTCTGCGAATGTTCTTAGCTAGGTCTTGTGTCGAGGTACCCCCGATAAATATCGAAAATCGATAATCGAAAAAATCGGGTTATAGAAGGAGTGGTCCGATTTTAATCAAATTTAATACACTCATAGACAAAAACATAAGAAACGATATTCAGAAGTTTCAAGGTTGCAGTTCTTACAATAGTGCAGAAAAACGATAATATATATATATATATATATATAAGGCAAGATGTTTGTGTGTGTGTCTGTTTATCTGCCTGTATGTCTGTATTTTTTCAGCCCTTTTATTTTAGTTTTTGCTTCGGGTTTGGCTCTAAGTAGATATAATTGTAGTTCTTAGTCTCAGCCATGATACTATTTACTCAGAGGACTTATTTAGCCTTAAAAATTCAGTTTACGACTAAAAAACTTATTTGATATCGATAGCAGGAAATCAAAATTTGACTTACATCTATTCATTTTTCTTTCAGTCTACGGTTTCGCTTTAACTGGAAACAACTATTGCTTTTTAGTTTTTCGTGCCAACGTCCAAAGAGTCTGAGATCCAGGACCATGGATTAGTTTTAAAGCTTTCATTACACCCGAGCAACGCCGGGCTATACTGCTAGTTTTAACCTAAGAACAAAATCCTAGGTATTCAGAAAAAATATATAGGAATCTTGCTTTTGAATCCAGTTTGAAATTTTCTGTTTAATTAGATGATCCAACAACATTGCTACAAAATGTTGAATACAACATGTTCCTCCATCCAATGAGTACCGAAGAGATTCTGCGTTTGCTGCATGATATTGGCTATTAATTTTCTCTCTTTTCTAGTGAAACCAATGTTTAAATAAATTTCACCAATGTTTAAATAAATTTCACCAAAACATGAAGGTTTTTTTGCCTTATGGGTTAAATAATAGGACAGATTGGGTTCTATACCCTGGCAACCAGTCTACCGCAGAAAGCAATGGCAATGTACTGCGGGATAATCTTCTGCCCAGTCAGTTACGTCTCCTTCGAGACATGATCGCCCAAAGAGTATATCACGTATGGCACCAAACTAACTGATCCGCATTAATAATTGTCAGGTATAACGCTATGTCAAATTGCATTTTTATTTTCATGTCATTCAATCGAGCATTGATGAATCTTTTTCCTGCGACTTTTTCACCAATGATATAACGAACCAAATTTTCTGGTTTTCTTTTTTACTTTTCTTTTACAAAAAGAACTTTTATGACTCTTATAACCACAACTGAAACATTTTTTTATCGTGAATGGGCAATCTTTGTATAGATGCAATTGACTAAAACCGTAGCATGGATTTAGTTTAACTTACCTACTACGTGGTTATATGTTTCGGATATATGATATGTCCTGTTGTTCAATATTTACAGTATTTTTAATTTTTCGAATACTCTAACCTTCCTCAGCCATTTTTAGAGTTATTTCCTGGTCTTGCTCAAACTTTTTAAGAGTCTCTTTCGTACGTCTGTTTTGCTTGGTGAGGTTAATCCTTGTACAAAAATTAAACACTTAAACATATCCGTGCTTAATTCAATCAAACGGAACTTTTCACACGCCTTATTCACTGTACTTGCAAACGTTGTATAGTCTTCATTATCATCGTTTTTTGATAAATTTAATCAACGCCAACGCGTGTTCAATAAAGAACTACATTCTCCAAAACTTTTAGACAATATCTGGATAGTTCCTGAAAACGTAATGTCTCCAGGTTGTTTTGGTAGAATATGTTTATGTAGAATATATATATATATATATATATATATATATATATAATTATAATGATTTGTACCTACAGAAAACAATTATAACTTTAAAAAGAATAGACGTCATAATTATCCCAAAACCCAAGGAACATTTCGGCCAACATTTATCAAGGGCTTCGTTGGCTTAAATTGTAAAGGGTCATGAAAAAGGACAAAACCAAAGGAGATTACTCACAATATTGAGAGAAGATGGAACTCGTTTAAAAGTAAACTTTAATGAAAAAAAAACAAACTTTAATGAAAAAAAAAAATTTAATGAAAAAAAAAATTAAACTTTAATGAAAAAACAATATTAAATTTTTTTTTCATATATATATATATATATATATATATATATATATATTAGTCATCCACATACAAGCCTGTTTTGCTGTATCACAGCTCATCAGTGTAGCTAGACACATCCACTTGCTTCTGGCCGAGATCGAAATTCGACCGATTTGGTGTCAGTCGGATTCGCTTCAGAGAAGGGAAATTTTAACGTGTTGTATATAAGCAATGTATACACGCGCCAGTCACCGAAAGAACTCAATTCATTTCTGAAGAGTCACGCATATAGCAGAAGTGGAAACTGTTTTTAAAATTTTCTTCTCTAGAGAGCTCAATCGTAATGAGAGCATAATATATTAGTCATCTACAAGTCTGTTTCGCTGTATCACAGCTCATCAGTGTGGATAGACACATCCACTTGCTTTTGGCCGAGATCGATACTCGACCGATAAACTCGACCGAAATGGCGTCAGTCGGCGACTCTACCCCTGGGCTATGGGCGTTCGGTGGAAGTAGGCAGACTTTTTAGCGCATATCATTATACGCGCCCAATAGCTAGAGCACTCTAATTTATTTCACTGAATGAGCGATGCGTATAATATATATATATATATATATATATATATATATTCTCTGTTAGAATACTTTCCACGAAGTTCAATTTCTGCACTTGTTTGATTCCAATATCCCCAAATCATAACTGGAATTTTGGGCTTCTCTTTTTACTGATTACCTTGCATTCCTCTTTTCTTGTGGGTCTTGTAGGCCCAGGTGGGTGTTAGCTGCATTGCAACAAGTTTCTTTACTCTATCTGCTATCAGTACTGCATCATCTGCCTATATTATATTGTTCACTGCTTGATTTCCTAGGGGAAGGATTAGCTGAATTTGTTGTGTTACTTTTGTAAGAAACTCAAATGAAATGTTTTGGTTGGCTGTTTTGTTTTTATGGCATATCAACCTCGGCGGGTCATTTATTGCCAACTAAATTTTATTTATTTATTGATGCTAATACCTTCTTTTTTTTTTAATCGTATCACTCCGAGCAAGGCGGTAATGTCACTGGTGTGCATGGGGGCTACATAAGAGTAAAAAGATTAAGTAGAAGAGAGTAAAGAGGAAGACGAACCAGTTAGAAAGGAGCAAGAGGAGGATGGGAATACAGGTGTGATGACAGTTTCAAAGGTGGAGAGAAAGGAAAGGATATACAGGGTGGTGAAAGAACTAGAGTCAAGTGCTTTTTCTTTCAACAATTTATTGTTGTTTGTATATAAGTTTGGTGTCTAGTAATACTTTTTTTCTTTTCCAGTATCAAGATTCATTGGGATTTGTTTTTAAGGGCAGAGTCCCCAAGTCCTACCATGTTATTTAACCCATAACTGGAGGGAAGGGATGGATTAATACCTTTCCCAAGTTTACCAGTGCTTAAGTGAATGAAGGGTATTCAACTGGAATTCGAACTCGGCTCATCGATTTCTCTGTCCGAGCCGATATCCACTGCACCACAACGCACATCCGTCACTAAACGCTTACAGCACCTGGTATTCCCAAGCGGGCACCCATATAAGTACTGACCAGGCTCAACGTTGCTTAACTTCGGTGATCGAGCGAGAACCAGTGTATTCAACGTGATAGGCCGTAAGACACTACTACTGTAACTATATTACAAAAATGAATGAGTTCAACGCACCTTTGAATAAATTGTTGAAAAAAGATTAAAAATGGGTACGTTCTGAAGAATGAGAGAAAGCATTTCAGAAACTGAACGCGGCTCTAATCTTTGATCTATCATTAACGCATCACAACCCGAACAAAGGAAATATATCTAGCAAGTGACGCTATGAAAAATGAAATGGATGCTGTATGAAGTCAAAAGAGATGTATTTTGTAATAGACTACTGGCGCCATTTACCTAGCCAAGCTAAATGTTGCATTCTAGATATACGATGTGTCTATAAGGTTATTCGGAAAGTAAAACGAGCAGTTGTGAAATTTTCTCAAACGCAACGTAGAAGGATAAAACGTTATGTATGGTCATTTGAACAGATTTTTAGAACGTACAGTAAATATTCCATTGAATCAGTTGCTAGGTCTGTCAGTTGGAAAAGTTGGTTCTCTCTTTTGAATTAAACAATCTTCTTTTGACAGAATCTATCTTACACAGTCACCCATTCGTCCTTGCTTTGAATATTGCTGCCCTATCTGGTCTGGAGCTCCTGCTATATATTTAGAAATTTATGATAATCAAAAGAAGAAGCTGAAGCGTTGTTGGTCCTGAACTGGCATCTCGTATTCAGTTCAATAATGCGTCCGATAACCATGATTTGTTTTGGTGAATCGAGCCGTTTTTCGTGACATCACGTTGGGTAGGTTAACGGGTGATTAGAATGCCGAAATAGATTGTACGGGGTAAAGATCGGGTACTAACTATCCGTTTATATGAGATCGTTTTGGAACTTTATGGACAGGTTTTAACTTTACAATTCGATTCAAAATGCAAGAGATTCCAAAGTCGTCTGGAGGGCGTGGTTGAAGCCAATAGCGATTATATTGAATAAATTCACTTTTTAGTATTTCAAGATATTTTTGCGTAATTTGTGCCAATATATATCGTAAAATGAGATGTCAGTGTTATTTTTATTTTTGTGTAATTTAGACGACAAATCCTTCATTGCAGCCAGCATATATATATATATATATATATATATATTAGCAGTATAGCCCGGCGTTGCTCGGGTGTAATGAAAGCTTTAAAACTAATTCATGGTCCTGGATCTCAGACTCTTTGGACGTTGGCACGAAAGACTAAAAAGCAATAGTTGTTTCCAGTTAAAGCGAAACCGTAGACTGAAAGAAAAATGAATGGTTGTAAGTCAAATTTTCATTTCTTGGTATCGATATTAAAACATATTTTTCGTCGTAAACTGAATTTTGAAGACTAAATAAGTCTTCTGAGTAAATGGTATCATGGCTGAGACTAAGAACTACAATTATATCTACTTAGAGCCAAACTTGAAGAAAAAACTAAAATAAAAGGGCTGAAAAAAATACAAACATACAGGCAGATAAACAGACACACACACAAACATCTTGCCTTATATATATATATATATATATATATATATATATATATATATATATATATTATCGACTTTCTGCACTATTGTGAGAACTGCAACCTTGAAAATTCTGAATATCGTTTCTTATGTCTTTGTCTATGAGTGTATCAAATTTGATTAAAATCGGACCACTTCTTCTATAACCCGATTTTTCGATTATCGATTATCGATATTCATCGGGGATACCTCGACAGAAAACCTAGCTAAGAACACTCGCAGATGCTTATAGTACAACTGTGTAAATTTTCCAGAAAATCAGTTCAGCCGTATCGGAGTCTATAGGTAACGGATACACACACACACAAAGTTCCATTTATAAATAAGTTTACATATATATATATATATATATATATATATATATATATATATATATATATAGTGGTATTAGTATTAATATTAGTATAAATTATAAATACAATAATATCAAAATCTACTGCTCAAATGTTCATGTAATAACAATCATTACACAGATAAAATCTTTTTGCATTAGTAGACGGTTTTAATATTTTATTAATAATAATATTACAATATATTTAGACTCTCTTTACTTTGGCATTGGCTTATTTTTTTAAGCTCCTAGATTCTTCTTTTTACTTTATATATATATATATGTATATATATACATATATATGTGTGTGTGTGTGTGTGTGTGTGTGTGTGTGTGTGTGTGTGTGTGTGTGTATACGATTGAATGTGAGATTAGTGACACAGTCTGGAGTCTTAATTAATGGAGTCTACGTTCCATGACCCTTGACTGCTGCCCGATTTGATTACGGATTCGACAATACAGGGACACTCTTGGTTGGAGAGGTGACGGGTGGGTAAGTGAGAGGCGAACTGTGACATTGTGACAAAGGGCGTGGCACATAACGCTTGGTGCCAAACGCTAATAGGGAAACCGAAATTTAAGAAGCGGCAAAGGAGGAACTCTTTTCCACATTCTATTTTTTGTTTTGTTTTGTAAGCAAACAGAAAGAGGCATTCAGAAATATAACAACTTTTCTTTTGCAAATTATACAATAGTTTATTGGTTATCAATAGTTTATTAGTTTATTGATTATCTCGTCTAGATTCTTATTAAATACCTTCTTATTGTAATCTCTGGTAAGTTTGAACCAAGCTCACTAGATAAGTAGAAAGATCTTTACCGGCAAGAAATCTCGTAAGTAACCACGATTAGTAATTTCGATTCCGAGTATAGAAACGTTTTCCGTGTTCGCATTCTAGTTAAATTCGTTGCATTCACTTACGCGCAAATACTCTTGGGAAAGGTATTAATCCGTCGCTTCTCCCTCTAATTATGATTGGGTTCTATAGCTATAGTTGGCAACCAGTCTATCGCAGAAAGTAATAGCAATCTACTGCGGGAATATCTTCTGCCCTCAGTAGTATGGCACTTAACTGACTGAGTGAAATATGTCTTTGTGTGTGTGCGTGTAAAACCGTTTGTACATTGGAATAGTAAAAGTTATCACCCAAAAGCTAATCAAAGTATTAAGAAAGAAGAAAATTCGTTAGAAACAAAGAAAGGAGAGCTGTATATTATCAGTCCCTCTCTGTTCTATAGCCTTGGTCGGCAACCAGTCTACCGCAGAAAGCAATGGCAACCTACTGCGGGATAATCATCTGCCCAGTCAGTCATGTCTCTTTCGAGACATGATCGCCCAAGCGTGTATCGCGCATGGCACTTAACTGACTGACTGATATGGCAGCGAAGACTGAACAATTTCCTCACATATGAATGGGAGACTTCAGACATTAGAGATATAGTTCTATAGAAGGTTTCTGAGAATACTATAAACAGAGCATTTGAATCAGCGAGGAATCTGTATAAAAATTAGAGCTCATATACTTAGAATAAGAGACCGTTAAAATCTTTGGAACACATAATAGGGAAAAATGATTTGGCAAATTTAACACTCGCAAGACATAGTGAAGAAAACAGCGTGTAATTAACCTACCTAACTTTGTGTAAATGGATGACGGAATATAAAGTTAGAGCGATAGTGAAACAAGACATTGCTAAGATTTACACAGGCGAGGCATGATCGCCTACATCCTAAATGAATGACACCTTTTTTTTTTATAATCATTTCACCCTAAGCAAGGATTTCCACTGCCACTATTTTTTTTTAATCATTTCACCCCGAGCAAGGCGGAAACGCCACTGATGTGCAGGGGTTACATAAATGTTAAACGATTAATTAGAAAAGAGTGAGGAGTACAAACTACTTAAAAAGGAACAATAGAAAGCTGAGAAAGCAGGTGCGATGACAGATACATAGGTGGAGAGAAAGGGAAGGTTATACGGGGGTGGGGAGAGAGCTAGAGTCTAGTGGTTAGTAGATGAGTATTGACTTTGCATTTAAATTTCTGGAGGTTGTAGCCGTCAGGAAAGCAAGAATACGGGAGCGAGTTCCACAGGCGGGAAGTGCGAGAGAAGAAGCTGCAGGAGTAGAACTGTCGTCTGCATTTGGCTAACCTGACTGTGAATGGGTGGGACCCAGTTGCCAGTCTGGTTGCACGAGTAAACACCTGTTTAGAAGAAAGTGATGAGAAAGAGTGGTTAGATATAGGAAATGTCAGAAGGAGGGTGATAGACGGGTAAGGATGCCGAGGATGATGGTTGGGTAGAGGGGAAGAGTGTTTGAGAGAATGGATTCGAGTTAGTGCATTAGGAGGTGTCTAGTGACCTTACATTTAAACTCCTGGAAATTGTAGCTATCGGGAACTTAAAATAAAAGTAGAAAAATGTTACCGTTATCATACCGAGAAAATAGGAAAGAGAACAAAAACAGTGTAGTTTTATTAATGACACTCTAAAAAGAAATGCAATATTTATTATCAGAATGATATCAGCAAGAACAATACAAATGCAGAAAGACGTGTACCTGTGTTTGATAGGCTACGAAAGAGAATTTGATAATTTACGATATAAAATCTATTTGAACTGCTAGAGAAACTCTATATATTTGCGAAAGATATTACAAAATGAGGAAAATTTAATGGAAACACTCATCAGCTGAAAAATTGATGGAAAACGAATTGAACAAGTACAAAAAAGTAGAATCGAGAGTTTTTTTTTTTTAATCGTATCACCCCAAGCAAGGCATTCCACTGCCACTATAGCTCAGGGGGTTACATAGAGCGATTGGATATAGGAAATGTCAAAAGGAGGGTGATAGACGAGTAAGGAGGTACATAGGAAGAGTGTTTGAGAGAATGGGTGCGAGTTAGTGTGTTAGGAGGTGTCTATTGACCTTACATTTAAACTCCTGGAGGTTGTTGTCGTCGAGGAAGCAAGTATGCCGAAGGGAATTCCACAGGCGGGAAGTGCGAAAAAAGAAGCTGTTGGATAGAAATCGCGGTTACATTTCATCGGTTTCAGTGTAAAAAGGTTGGACCTAGTTGCTAATCTAGTATCTCGCGCAAATTCATACCTAGGAGGCACCAGTGATCTAAGTTCATCAGAGCAGAAACCGTGAAAATATTTATAGAAGAGGCACAGAGAAGCCATGTCGCGCCGGTGAGAGAGTGACTGCAGGCGGTCAGCCAAATCGTTATCGATCACGTTACAGATTCTCCGTTGTATTTTGTCAAGGACCCCGAGGAGAATAGCAAGAGCATCTGACCAGATGTGGCAGCAGTATTCAATACACGGGTGGATGGTAGATTTATATATGTGCAGGATGGATTCAGGCAGAAAGAACTTCCGGGCCCTTCACAGAGAGCCAACTTTCATAGCAGCGGATTTAGCAATGGATTCGACGTAGTCATTCCACTTGAGGTCCACTGAAAGTGTCAGGCCAAGCAGGCGAAGTGTTTTACTCTCTGGGAGGCATGCCTGTTCCATGCTAATGGGAGGGAGGTGCGGTTGTCTACGGTGGTTAATTGATAGCAGCTTCGTTTTGGAAGAATTGAAATTTACGAGCCATTTCTTACCCCAATCCATCACGGATTGGCGGTCCTTTTCAAGCTCGGCAGCGAGTTTCACCTTGTCGCCCACACCAGATTTTTGATCGAGGCAAGAGTAAACTATGCCTTTTCTAAACGGATTTATTTAACCTAAACACCGAGTCAGTTCTAAGAGAACTAGCAGTCCTGTTAAAATTTGTTACCGGTGAACGCAAACATAACAACATGCAATAAGAAGATTTCCGTGTTCATGGGGGAGTGGTATGTTTGGACGAAGACGTTTGAGTGCTGGCGTTTTTGACATGGCTGTTTAGACGCCAGCTGTTTTGGCGCCAGATTTTTAATATGAAGTCCTACATTTTTTTGCTTACAACGCCAAAATTTCAACTCGCTTTCAGCTTGGCGAAAGTGTTTTATTCTTTTTCCAACTTTACACACACACACACACACATACACACACACACACACACACACACATATATATATATATGTATGTATGTACTAGCAGTATGGCCTGGCGTTGCTCAGGTGTAATAAAAACTTTAAAACTAATCCATGGTCCTGGAGCTCAGACTCAGCCTAAAGAATATGTGTGAAGTTTGGTGAGAATCGGATAAAAATTGTGGATTTGTATAAAGGACATACAGACAGATAAACAGACACACACACAAACATCTTGCCTTTTATATATATATATGTATATTATCGATTTTCTGCACTATTGTAAGAAATGCAACCTTGAAACTTCTGAATATCGTTTCTTATGTTTTTGTCTATGAGTGTATCAAATTTGATTAAAATTGGACCACTCCTTCTATAATCCGATTTTTTCGATTATCGATTTTCAATATTTATCGGGGGTACCTCGACACAAAATCTAGCTAAGAACACTCGCAGACGCTTATAGTACAACTGTGTAAATTTTCAAGAAAATCGGTTCAGCCGTTTCGGAGTCTATAGGTAACGGACACACAGACACACAGACAAAGTTCCATTTATAAATAAGTTTAGATAGATATATCTTTACATATATATATATTTATATGTATTTTTACATATACATAAATACATATCTCATATAGATATATATATATCTTTACACACACACACACACACACACACACACACACACACACATATATATATATATATGAAATGAATTGTTTGAACATTATTCAAATTGTCGGTTGCTTATAACCAAGCTTCGTTAAAATTCGTTGATTTCCGTAACATACATACATATATATATATATATATATATATATATATATATATATATATATATATATATAGGAAAGAATGTTAAAACGTTTTGAGTTTAAAAATGTGTGTTTTTTTTATAGTATTTGTTTATTTCTACTATTATATTTTATATTTCAGACCGCCCTCGGTCCTTCATCAGAAACAAATGATTTTAAAATTTGAATTAGTAACGTATTTCGCGAGATTTCGCGAGAGCGTCAATGAAGAGTTTGTTTACATCACGTAACGCGTTTGTTTGCATCACGTGACGCGTTTGTGGAGAGAGTTTTTTTTTTACGTCAAGTGACATTGAAAGCGACAGATGTTTTAAAATTATGTTTGTAAACGTATATATATACATACATATTTTAAAATTATTATTATAATATTTTATAAAAGCTTTATATCACTACAAAAAGTTTCATATTTGAAAACATTATTTCTCTTTCAGGTGATATTTAAAAAACAAATGGTGAAAATGATTTATTATAGAAAATATAAAATGAATTAATGGTCGTTCAGAAAGTTAAGAAGGGGTGGTTGGAGGAAGTTAAACGATATGATTATATGTGTGTCTGTATTAATCATATTAATATGTGTCTGTATTAATCATATTAATATGTGTGTCTTTCATTAATCAACCAAAGTGAGAATTTGGTTGAACTATGAAGTTAAACATTTAGGTCGCATGAAGGAAATTGTTGCGTTATATTATGATAAAAATGATACATTTTATTTTGTCTGGTAAAGTTACATACTAGGGACATACATCATTCAAATGTGTAGACATTAGTTGTTGACAGGAGGTTTTTTAGGTTTTTTAAATTTGATTTTTATACTACTTTATTTGTTAAAGAGGCTAAATTGTTTAGATTAAAATTTGAATTACATAATTATGGTATACTAATATATGCTAGAGTTATTAAAACCAAAACCAAATATGTACTGTGTGGGTCATTAATGTTAATAAAATATTATTTTATGTAATAGAGCATAAAATATAAATGAATATTATAATTAATGAAATTTTAAAGTAAAATATTTACGGTGTTTACATAAAATAGTCAATTCATTTTTATCGTTCAGAAGTACTTTATTTTTAGGAAACTTTATAATATGCAGCTTTCATTCAGGTACAGAGGGCAGAGGTCATAGAATGATTTACAGATTCTTGTTTCTTTCAGAATTTTTCATTGTGTCTTGGGGATTTTATATGTTTCTTAATTAAATTGAAGAACTTCTGCCCTTACTTAGTGCTAACCATTTGGTTAAATGGGGGTGTATACCAAATAATTTTTCTATGTTATAGTTATATTAGACACAGAAAGGAAACTACAAGACCCCCTACAGAAGGTAGCTGAAGAAAGTAACAAGAAAGGACTAGGAATAAACTGCAAGAAAACCAAATGCATGGTCATCAGTAAAATGGTCAGCCCAAAATGCCAAATACAGGTCGGGGATACTAGAATCAAGCAGGTACAAAAATTTAAATACCTGGGAAGCGTTATAACAGAAGACGGAAAGTGCGACACAGAGATCCGAAGGCGAATTGCCATGGCGAAGGAAGCATTCCAGAAGTTCAGTAAGATATTAAGAAACAGGACAATTTTGCTAGAAACAAGGAAGAGAGTACTGGATTGCTACGTGCTGTCCGTCCTTCAATATGGCAGTGAATGCTGGACAATACCATCAAAGATGAAGGAAAAGCTTGAAGCAACTGAAATGTGGTTCTACAGAAGGATGCTGCGAATCTCATGGATCGAGCATGTGAGCAATGATGAGGTCTTGGAAATGATGGAAACAAAAAGGAAATTAATACTGAGCATCAGGAAGAGACTGCTGAAGTTCCTGGGACACGCAATGAAGAAGGAGGGCTTAGAAAATCTGATACTAACAGGCCAGATAGAGGGAAAAAGAGACAGGGGAAAGCAACGGATAACATATTTGATGGACCTAATCAGGTGGATGACGGAACGAGGATTGCATGGTGTAACAGGAGAAAGAGTGCTCAGAGCCACCAGGGATAGGGAAACGTGGAAAGCCATGATCGCCTACGTCCTGAAGGGACAGGGCACATAGAAGAAGTTATATTGTTTTATGTATTTCATGTCATGCTTTTTATAGACACTATTCTTTAGTCAGTCAGTTAAGTGCAATCCGTGAAACACGCTTGGGCGATCATGTCTCGAAAGAGACATGACTGACTGGGCAGAAGATTATCCCGCATTAGGTTGCCATTAGCTTTCTGCGGTAGACTGGTTGCCAGCCAAGGTTATAAAACCCAATCTGTCCTGTTATTTAACCTATAACTGGAAGGAAGAGACGAATTAATACCTTTCCCAAGAATATTTGCGCTTAAGTGAATGCAATGAATTCAAATGGAATTCGAACTCGACTCCCCGATTTCTCGTTCCGAGTCGATATCCACTGCGCCACAATGCACATCCCTATTCTTTAGAGTATTATTATAAAAATCGTTATGTTTATAAAATACGTCTTCACAATATGAGTTTTACTAATTCGATATTCTATGGCGGAGGGTAAATGTTAGGTTATACTGGGAGGGGGATTAGACTTAGGGTGGATGTATAATAAATATATAGATTTAATGTATGGTTGGTAAGTCATCAAAAAAGTTTATTATTTTTAAATTAATGATGATTCTTACTTTTAGCCTTAGACTTTTGAATTCTCTATTTTCTAATCTTATCGGTTTTAAAATGTATTAAATTTTTTACTACCATAAGGTCATCATCTCTGTATGACCCTAAGTCATGTGTGCTAATGTCATAGTGTGCAGTGAGGTTATATAAAGTAAATAAACTAATAAGGTCGCACTCGTTGTAATGTCAAATTGGTCACCAGAATTTTTCTTTATCCATTGTTCTTTGTTGTGGATGAGGACGGCTGTCTTGGCGGTCATTATAATATCATATTCGTCCTTAGTTAAGTCAAATAATATGTGGCGAATTCTAATGCCAAAGTGAAAAGAATATAAAGAAAAAATATATTAAGTACGACTATATATATATATATATATATATATATATATATATATAGTCGTGTATATATATATATATATATATATATATATATATATAGTCGTATAATTGTTCGCTTATTTTTAATCAAATCCGTTCATACTCGCGGATAATCTTTCGCGTATTACAATCAAAAGGTGTCAGAAATAAGTTGTAATGTTGACAGATTTTATTTTTATTCATTTCTCAAGGTACCCAAATACTTTCAAACTCGTTCCGAGATCATCTTCAAGGGTGTGAGTTATGCTATCAAATGTAACCGGAAAACTGTGTTGATAAAAATTACTGTACATTTTTTTAGCTTCAAATAAACTGGTTGACAAATTTCTAGTGTTCATTAGAACGTGAAAAATATCCAGAATAGACTTTTTCAGACCCCTGAAGAGGTTGAAAGTACTTGAGTACCTTGAGAAATGAATGAAAATTACATCTGCCAACGTTAAAGCTCAATTCTGACATCTTTTGATTGTAATACACGAAATATTATTCTTGAGTATCAACGGATTTTATTAAAAATAAGCAAACATAATGTTTGCAATTTATTTAATCTGACAAGTTTACAAGAAAATTTACTGCATATATATATATATATATATATATATATATATATATATATATATATATATATAAGTTGAATATATGTATGAGTTGTATATATATGTATGAGCTGAATAGATGGATTGAAATCCGACAAGATGAATAGAATAATTAAAAAACAGATAGGAAAAGGTGTCTTTAATCTAAGAGATCTTCCGTTTTTTATCATCTTTAAAAAAATCCTTGAGAAAGCTTATTAAAGTATATATATATATATATATATATATGTGTGTGTGTGTGTGTGTGTGTGTAAACTAAATACCATGATTTCATCAATATAATAGTTGGGAAAGTATTAACGAAACACCATAAAGAAAAATTTGCACATAATATATTTATCTACGTCTTTGGCAAAACAAGCAAAAAGCTTACAGGGATTTTACACTTTGCTTTGTGAGCAAACAATATTGGTGCAAAGCACGGCTCCATATTAAAACGTCCGACGCTAAATTGACTGCCACCCAAACTACTCTGCCCAGACATCCCATTCCGGTGTTCATCACACACACACACACACACACACACACACACACACACACACACACACACACACACACACACACACACACAAACTGTAGGGACTTAGAAGAAATACAATAAGTGAAAACATGAAAAAAGGAATGGCCATACATTATAATAAGTTACAATGCTAGGTCATTATTAAAAGTACAACCCAAGATACGAATCATGAATCCGACACGTCAGAGTTAAAAAAAAAAAAAAAAAAACTAGAGAAATTTAGCTATCAGGGGGAGAGTCTTAACAGTCGATGGAAAATGTGTCATAAAATTCCGAAAACGAATTGGAATAGAAAAGGATTTTTTTTTTACAAAATTAAAAATATTAAGAAAAGTTCCTCAGAAATCAAGAAAATGGAACTGGATTACTACGTGAAATCAATCCTTCTTCATGGCAGTGAACGTTGCACAGATTCCTCACAGATGAATAGTAGAGTTGAAACAACGGGTTTGCCGTTCGCAGAAAGATCCCGGAAGAACATGTGAGCAACGGAAAAGTTTTAAGGAGGATGGAAAGAAAAAGAACATCCATACGTAGAAATAGAAAACAACTAGTTGAAATTTCTGGGTTACATAATGAGGAAAGAGGACTTGAAGAAAAAGAAGATAAGTGGTATAGAAGGAAACATGGAGTAATCTCCATAACTAAATTCTTGAGCCCATCTTTTAAAATGTCCCCACCCTTTGATGTAATAAACAGTTCAAATGCTTCGATTACCGTTTCCTTATTGGAGAAAGTTTTATTACTCATAAAAAGCAGTCAGTCAGTTAAGTGTCACACGATTAGGCGATCATGTCTCTTTCGAGACATGACTAACTGGGCAGAAGATTATCCCGCAGTAGTTTGCTATTACTTTCTGCAGAAGACTGGTTGCCAGCCAAGGCTATAGAACCCAATCTGTCCTGTTATTTAATCCATAACTGGAGGAAAGAGACGGATTATTACCTTTCCCAAGGATATTTGCGCGTAAGTAAATGCAAGGAATTCAACTGGAATTCGAACTCGGTTCCCTGATTTCTCGTTCCGAGCCGATAACCACTCCACCACAACGTACATCCACTATGGAAAGCTCAGAATGCTTAAATAAGTGATAATCCATAGGAGACATAGGAGGCGAATATGGAGAATGAAGCAAAATTTCATAATTTTCGCTATGCAGCTTTTGGACCGTTGATGAGAGGCCCGCTGTTGTTCGTTGTCGTACAGCAAAATTGGTTCGTTCCTATTCACAAGTCTAGGATGTTTCTTTTTCAATTTTTCGTGAATACACCCAGTTTCTCCACAATACGAGGTTGCTGTTATTGCTTTCTTTTGAGGCAAGAATGGATAGTGAATAACCACCATAAAATAATCATGAACATTTTACGGCGCAGTGGCGGTCCTTGCATCTAACCGCTGGCCTCTTACTGTTTCTCATCGCATGTAATGATTCTATGCAAAATAGATTTTTTTTCTAGCTGAGAAAGCAACAGATAGAACGCCTCAAAGCGATGTTTTTTGTTTTGTTTTGTTTTTAAGTCTCATTCAGTTCATGCGGAACAAACCTATCCAGTTTCTTTACTTTTCCAATTACTTTCAAGTGCCAAGAAACAGTTTCGAGACGTTTCAAGGTCTGTTGAAAGTTTTCGGACTGTACGCGTTCCAGAAGTTGAATAGAGTATTAAGAGACAAAAAAATTTCGCTAGAAACAAATTAAAGAGTACTGGATTGCTATGTGATGTCAGTTTTTTTAATATGGCAGTGAATGCTGGATGAGAGAAAAATTGAAGCAATTGAAATGTGGTTCAACAAAAGGATGCTGCGGATATCATGGACTGAGCAATGATGAGGTTCTGGAAAGGATGGAAACGAAAAAGAAATTAGTACTGAGCATCAGGAAGAGACAGCTAAAGTTCATGTGACATGCAATGAGGAATCAGGGCTTGGAGAACCTGGTACTAACAGGCCAGATGGAGAAAAAAGAAAAACAGGTAAAGCAGCGGTTAACATATTTGAAGGGCCTGATCAGGTGGATGACAGAACGAAGGTTGTGTGGTGTAACAGGATAAAGCGTGCACCAGGGATAGGGAAATATGGAAAGCCATGAGCGCCTACGTCCTGAAAGGACAGGACACATAGAAGATATCTTCGATTTTGATCATCCAATGCATTCGACCGATCATGTCTGATAACTGATCGTAGTCCTTCTCTTGGTTTATTTTTAAGGCAATAATCTCCTGAGCAAAACTTTTGCAACCTTCTCTATACAGTTCTGATTTCAACAATAACATTACCAAAAGCCACCTTGATATTCCGAAATGATTCAAAGGCAGAATTACCAGTTTGTATTCATGCAGTAGAATTAATCGATATTATTTCATTGAGATTCTTTTTAACGGGCTTATAAGCAACAATATATTGAAAGAAAAATTATCTGGAAAAAATAGTCAGGAATAAGTCGAGATGTTTTTCTACATACTAAGAAGGTTACTTCGTTAGGTGACCGGATTAACACCCCTACCCCCAAATATGCATCATTTCATGTTTGACATCCTAATACTATCCTTTTCTCATTCTCTGTTCCGTCGTCCATTTACACATGAATGTTGGGCACGTTTTTTGCTATTTCCCTTTTACAGTTTTTTTTAATCATTCACTATTAGTATGTCCCGTGAGTGTCAAATTCTCCAAGCACACTTTCTTCGTTAGATATCCCTGAAATCTCAACTGTCTCTTTCTGATTGTAGATACGTGTCTATTTTGTTTCCTTTTTCCTTAAACATCCCCCCTTGCTCACATAACCTGTTTCTAACATTTTTAAAATTCTCTGCATTCTTCTTTCGAACCAAAACTCACTTGCCTCAAGTCTTCTTGTCTGAGTAAATTTTTCAGAATTCACTGCAGTATAGGTGGGCCGATAATGCATAACTGTAGAGTTTTATCTTTTTTCTAACGAAATTTTCCCGTTTCTTAATACTTTGCTTATTATTTAGAAAGCATTTTTTGCTATTAGAATGCTCCTTTGGATTTCGGTGTCATATTTTTTGGAATCTATTATAAAAATTCACAGTTATTTTTCTATAGTTGTGTGATTTTGATATCTTCAATTTGTAGTTCGTTTCCTTGGCTGTTCCTCTTGCAGACACCTATGCTGAGCATATTCCTATAACAGATTTGATTGCTAATATTTGTTGCTAATCTCTTATTGATAGGTCTGTTCAGAAAGGAAATCTTCTATCCGCCATCTAACTCTTATGACAACCTATTGTTATAATTCGTCCTGGTTATGACGCTTAACTATATACGGCAACGAGGCTTCTGATGGGTTTTGAGGCGCGTTGGACCACCTCTTAATTGCTATTGATCCTACGTCCACTCTGACCTGGAGTGGTAGCACCTGCTAAGGTCTCGATTTTAGCCTCTTCACCTGTTCAATAGGCGTGGGTGGAGTGTGAACCGGGCGATAGTTTAGTCTATCTACTCCAATTGAAAAAAAAAGAAAAGAGTGAATAGATTGGAAAAGAGAAAGCCGGAAACCACATCCTAAACAAGGAACAAGGGATGAGCCTCTTCACCTGTTCAATAGACGTGGGTGGAGTGTGAACCAGGCGATAGTGTAGTTTATCTACTCCAATTGAAAAAAAAAAAGAAATGAGTGGAAAAAATTGGAAAAGAGAAAGCCGGAAACCACATCCTAAACAAGGAACAAGGGATGAGCCTCTTCGATTATGGACAAATAGTTAATCCCCAAACAAAAATAAAACATTTTTATAATAAAATGACCAACACTATTTTTTATAGCAAAATGATAATACACCTCTAATAAAAAATATAAAAATACATTTTAGTTGTCAAATTAGCAACAATATATTTTATGATCTACAAAACATATATCGAAAAAAAAACCGAAAAAGCATATGTTTACCCTGAAAGTTGAGCCACGTTGTGCCTGGTCAGTACTTAGATGGGTGACCGCTTGGGAATACCAGGTGCTGTAAGCATTTAGTGACGGATGTGCGTGCTTACGACCTTATCACGTTGAATACACCGGTTCTCGCTCGATCACCGAAGTTAAGCAACGTTGAGCCTGGTCAGTACTTAGATGGATGACCGCTTGGGAATACCAGCTGCTGTAAGCGCTTAGTGACGGATGTGCGTTGTGGTGCAGTGGATATCGGCTCGGAAAAAGAAATCGGCGAGCCGAATACCCTGCATTCACTTAAGCACTGGTACCCTCGGGAAAAGCATTAATCCGTCCCTTCCCTCCAGTTATGGGTTAAATAACAAGGGTAGGACTTGGCGATCCTGCTCTTAAAAACAAATATCAATGAATCTTGATACTGGAAAGGAAAATGATGTATAAATAAAATGACCTTACCCAAAATTCATTGGTTATGGCCTTAAATGATCCCATAAAGATTGATAGGTCCTTAAAGCTCGAAATAAGCGAGCAAAACAAGTATTTTGTATTATCTCTATTGTGCTTAATAACTCACGAATATAAGAAATGTATTCTTTTTGTACAGTTTGCTTTTTAAGTTGGGGTTAGAAATTTAAATATCTGAGAAATGTTTTAACAGGGAACGGAAAATGTGACACCGAGATCCAAAGACTTACTTGCATAGCCAAAGATGCATTCAAAAAGCTAAGCAGAATACTGAGAGACGACAAAATTTCATTTGAAAAAAAGAAAAGGATACTGAACTGTTACGTGATATCTATACTCCAATATATGGAAGTGAATGCTGGAAAATCTCCTCAAAGATGAAGGAGATACTCAAAACAACATAAATGTTCTACAGAAGAATGCTGAGTGTTGTGGATTCCGGGTGAGGAACCGCAAAAAATAATGAACAACAAAATAGATATTGACATGGAAATGTAGATTATATTGAACGTAATATACAAAACTGAACGCAGGTTAATAAATCCAGGAATACTATTAGCAAGAAAATAAATATATATTGGAAATAGTATATCGGTGTATATTATTCTAGCTGAGTGGAGCTTAGAGCTAGTCTGGTCTCTGAGTAACTTCGGTATCTCTTGGAACTCTCCGATAACTGTAACGGATCTCTACGAGTACTCTCCACTGCCAACTGTAGCTGCAACTACTGTTCTCTCTATGGCAGGAGTATATGTCCACTCAGCCGAGTCCATTATCATATGCAAAAGGGGGAGAACAACAGTGAGCAACGACAAGAGGATATAACAAAAAAAAAAAAAAGGACGAAACTTATATCAGTAAGAGATATTGAAATTTCTGGGACACGTGATGAAGAAGAAGGCTTTGGAAAAATTGACACTCACAGGATCAATAGAGAAAAAGAGAGACAGGGAAATGCAGTACGTGATATACTTGATGGGCGTAAGTAAAGGGATGTGGAGGGCTATGATCACCCACGTCCTGAAGGGACACGACACATAGAAGAAGAAGAAGAAGAAGAATGCATGCACTGAAACAATATCACATTTCTAAACTAGTACTAATCTAGTTAACTAGAATTAGGTCATTTATCAATACCTATGTCAATGACACAATAATATAACTCATTTGTCAATATCTATGTCAATGGCAAAATATAATTATCTCATTTGTCAATATCTATGTCAATGACACAATAATATAACTCATTTGTCAATATCTATGTCAATGGCACAATATAATTATCTTATTTGTCAATATCTATGTCAATGACACAATAATATAACTCATTTGTCAATATCTATGTCAATGGCACAATATAATTATCTCATTTGTCAATATCTATGTCAATGACACAATAATATAACTCATTTGTCAATATCTATGTCACTGGCACAATATAATTATCTCATTTGTCAATATCTATGTCAATGACACAACAATATAATCAGGTCATTTTTCAGTATCTATGTCAATGACACAATAATATAACTCATGTGTCAATATCTATGTCAGTGACACAACCATATAATTATTTCATTTGTCATTATCTATGTCAATATTACAACCATATAATTATTTCATTTGTCAATATCAATGTCAATATTACAACAATATAATTATCTCATTTGTCAATATCTATGTCAATGGTACAACACTATAATTAGATCATTTGTCAATATCTATGTCAATTACACAACAACGTATGAGTGCTCCTTCAAAATTAATGATGACCAGAGATTGGCAGTTGATCTCTCATTCGATCTATATCTGATATTTCAGTAGTAGCAAACTGGCAGGTTACATTCAATACATTGAAAACGAAACTAATGACATTCCATCATCGTTAATACGACCCTTTACTTCCACCAGTCACAATGAATGAATGCTCGCTCGAGAAGCTCCCTTGAGCGTCTATTGGACCTTAAACTTAATCTACTGGATCTTGAACATACGATCCATCGCTCACGAGGCAGGAAAATAGTCAGTTCCCTATACCGCTTCAGTAAGTACCTGACCCGTGGTGCTGTCATATTTGGGCAGGACCATTCCAGTCTCAATAGAGTCCAAAAGCGTCTTCACATCCTTGAAGGTGACAAATTATTTTACACGTGCAACTCCACTCTCACAGACAGGATGTGGCAAGCCCCTCACTGATCTATCGTTACTTCCATGGTAAGTGCTTAGACGAACTACATTCATTGGTCCCATCAGTTCGAACCTTCACAGCGAGGACCCGATGGGCCATTCACATTTTAACAAACCAAGGTCGAATCTCACTATAAAAAGGTCTTGTATATATCACCGTACGATGACAAGTTGCAAAGCATGTTCTTTTAGAAATATGAAGTTTTAAAAATACCAAGAGGTACTGTTTGAGAAACGAATAACCAGGAACCAGAATGACTGAAATCTTTCTTTTCATTATTTCATTTCTTTTATTTTCGTTTCACGAGTTGCCATTCACCTGCTTTCAGGAAACTTAGGAAGAGCTTAGTTCGTTTCCGAATTTTGCATAAACGCCAAGAATAATTGCCTTTGCACAGGGTGAATCCTCACTCGATCTGGAAAATAAAAATCAACAATAATGAGATATCAAAACGAATAAATTAAAGACACAAAAAGAGTAAAATCTACTTCAAAGAAATTTTAAAAGATCAAGTGAAAAAATAATGGATTTGCTTATTACAGACGGAACTTGAAAAGCAAAGCGGGATATTTATTTATTTCTAGGACAAAGAAAGAAAGAAAGAAAGAAAGAAAGAAAGAAAGAAAGAAAGAAAGAAAGAAAAAAAATCTACATTAAATGAAGAGTTGGAGTTTTGTTTAATAGCATATCAACCTCTGTGGGTTATTTAATGGCAAAAGGTGGGGTTTTAATGTATCTTTTTTAATGTTCGGTTACAATGAGAAGGTTGATTTAATCAGATTTTGATGAAAAAATTTTCAATGTTCTTTTTTAGAAATCTGAAGATGTCTTCTACTTTTGTATTCAAAATGTATTGCTGATAATCATTCTTCCTTGAAAAATGTGTTATGGTAATATTTTTTCCTTCAAAACTGTATTGTTGGTAATACTTTTTCTTCAAAAAATTATATTTTTCTATAAAATTCACTTTTTATACTTTAATAGAGTTTTCACCACAATTTGGGAGTTAACTATTCATCCATAGCTGGGACCCTAACAGGTGCTGCCATTACGGGTCAGAGTGGACCGGGGAACAACAGCTATTAAGAGGTGGTTCCATGTTACAACCTTCCAATCAGAAATCTTGCGGCCGGATACAGTTCACCGTCATACCGAGGACCTACATGAAACGAGGAAAACAATTATAGTACTAAATTTAAGATAGGAATAGACGGAGGGGAAAAAATTAAGAGCAAAATTATGAAATGTAAAAAAGAAAGAAATACATAAATTAAGAAGAAAGAAAAAAATGAATGAAATATTAAATGAAGAAATTCAACAAAGAAATTTACGAAAGACAGTCTGAAAAAAAAAAACAGGTAAATGAAAATGTTGAAATGAAAGAAACAAAAGCAAAGACGAATGTAAATTAAGACAAAAAGAGAAAAGGAAAATTAGAAAAAAATTTAATTGCAACAAATTTAAGTAAATATATTGGTAGAGAAAAACATTAGAGGAAAACGATGATAAGATATGAAAAAAGATGAAAAGAGATAATAAAGAAGACATTTAAAAGAGAAGGCCCAAAAATAATTTGAATGTGGAAGAAACTGAATAACAAAAATTGACAGAAAAACAAAGGAAATGAAAAAAGAAAAAATAGATAATAAAGAAGACATTTAAAAGAGAAGGCCCAAAAATAATTTGAATGTGGAAGAAACTGAATAACAAAAATTGACAGAAAAACAAACGAAATGAAGAAAGAAAAAATAGATAATAAACAAGACATTTAAAAGAGAAAGCCTGAAAATAATTTGAATGTGGGAGAAACTGAATAACAAAAATTGACAGAAAAAAAAATGAAAAAAGAAAAAACAGATAATAAAGAAGACATTTAAAAGAGAAAACCTGAAAATAATTTGAATGTGGGAGAAACTGAATAACGAAAATTGACAGAAAAACAAACGAAATGAAGAAAGAAAAATAGATAATAAACAAGACATTTAAAAGAGGAAGCCCGAAAATAATTTGAATGTGGGAGAAACTGAATAACAAATATTGACAGAAAAACAAACGAAATGAAGAAAGAAAAATAGATAATAAACAAGACATATAAAAAAAGAAAGCCTGAAAATCATTTGAATGTGGGAGACTTACAAACATTGACAGAAAAACAAAAAAAAAGGAAGAAAGAAAAAATAAATAATAAACAAGACATTTAAAAGAGAAAACCTGAAAATAATTTGAATGTGAGAGAAAGTGAATAACAAAAATTGACAGAAAAAAAAAATGAAAAAAGAAAAAACAGATAATAAAGAAGACATTTAAAAGAGAAAGCCTGAAAATAATTTGAATGTGGGAGAAACTGAATAACAAAAATTGACAGAAAAACAAACGAAATGAAAAAAGAAAAAATAGATAATAAACAAGACATTTAAAAGAGAAAACCTGAAAATAATTTGAATGTGGGAGAAACTGAATAACAAATATTGACAGAAAAACAAACGAAATGAAGAAAGAAAAATAGATAATAAACAAGACATTTAAAAGAGAAAGCCTGAAAATAATTTGAATGTGGGAGAAACTGAATAACAAAAATTGACAGAAAAACAAACGAAATGAAGAAAGAAAAATAGATAATAAAGAAGATATTTAAAAGAGAAAATCTGAAAATCATTTGAATGTGGGAGACTTACAAACACTGAAAGAAAAACAAAAGTAATGTAGAAAGCAAAAATAGGTAATAAACAAAACATTTAAAAGAGGAAGCCCGAAAATAATTTGAATGTGGGAGAAACTGAATAACAATAATTGACAGAAAAACAAACAAAATGAAGAAAGAAAAAATAGATAATAAAGAAGACATTTAAAAGAGGAAGCCTGAAAATAATTTGAATGTGGGAGAAACTGAATAACAAAAATTGACAGAAAAACAAAAGAAATGGAAGAAAAATATAAAAAAAAGTAAAATAAAAAATAAAAACCCTTACAAAACTCCCAATGAAAAATAATCACGCAAATAAATAAAAAAGAAAATGACTGTAAATGTTTAATGCAGATATAGTCGAAAATATGCATCCCAACGACTAAACAATAAAATAAGCACAGTAGAAACCCGTAAAACTCAGAAACAACGAATAAAGACTTTTGCAAAACAAGGGTATTATCAGCCATTTCTTTTTCTTTGAGCCTAAAAAAGAGTTGGCATTGGGTTTCACTGAGGATGTCTGTATTCTTCCGTTTGGCGACGAAAAACGTAGCACAAAAAAGCCCATTACGGCTCGTGACTGGTTATTGAAATAATTTGTGAGATAATGGCACGTCAGACGATACCTTAATGCTAGACAAAACGCAATCTACGTACACACTCAATCGAACACAATAACATACACGTGTGCATACACACACTTATGACAGCATAAACCTCACTGACGTTCTGCTTTAAAAGGTGCATCCAAATTTTTTAATTAAATATTAGTCCAAACGTTTTTGCTGTTGTTGTTCATTACAGTTTATATTTAAGATTAAATAATTTAGAAATACGTAATAAAAGCCGTCCCTATAATTTTCACTGACTTATGACATTTTTAAGCGCGAATTCAGTAATCATTTAAGTGCTATACGTGATACAGGCTTGGGCGATCATGTCTCGAAAGGGACATTACTGACTGGGCATAAGTTTTTTTTTATTGCAATAAGTTGCTGTTACTTTCTGTGGTATACTGTTTGTCGACTAAGGCTATAACAAGAAATCAGTCCTGCTATTTGACCCATAAATGAAGGGGGAAGAGGGATTGATACCTTTCCCAAGGGTATTTGTGCGTAAGTGAATGCAACGAATTCAACTGGAATTCGAACTCGGTTCTCCGATATCTCATTCTGAGCAGATATCTATTGCACTCCAACGCACATCCTATACTGTGGATATTTCGTAAATGGTGATATCTCATGAAAATGTATTAAAAAACTGAAAATATTAATACTCTATCATTATTGCATATATAGGGATAAGGTTTAGGCTGGGTAGGTTACTTCCGATGGTCGATGTGATGGCGTTGGGCGGTAATATTATGCGCCTACTTTTTCTGAATTTCTGGGATGAAGAGCTATCATTCAGTCAGTTAAGTTCCATACCTGATACACGCTTGGGCGATCATGTCTCGAAAGAGACATGAGTGACTGGGCAGAATATTAACCCGCAGTACATTGCCATTGCTTTCTGCGGTAGACTGGTTGCCAGTCAAGGCTATAGAACCCAATCTGTCGTATTATTTAACCCATAACTGGAGGGAAGAGACGGATTAATACCTTTTCCAAGGGTATTTGTGCGTGAGTGAATGCAAGGAATTCAACTGGAATTCGAACTCGGCTTCCCGATTTGTCGTTCCGAGTCGATATCCACTGCACCACAGCGGACATCCCTATCAATATTTACTCTATTTTTACTCGGAATATTTTCCTCATATTTGTCGTGTTAATCAAAATGATTTGGTTGTCATACCCTTCGGCATTCCTCGGGTGTATAGCGATCTGGTTAACCTACAGGAAATTCTGAACTAAATCCTTGATTTAATCTAAAGGGATAGACACTTCTTGTTTCACGTACCATCATAAGGGAGATCTTGTCTAGTTTACATTTTTATTTACTATTATTTCGTTATTGCTCTACAGTTTTCATCGAATGCATGTGCACTTCCCGACACCTGGATAGAAATTATAACTACAGATTAATGGCCTAGTGGGTTAAAACGATAGTTTGGGATTTTGATGATATATATATATATATATATATATATATATATATATATATATAATACAAATAAACTAGAATCAGTAAGTTTACACTAATCAAAATAAACATAAATATTCGAAAAAATGCCAACAAACAGAACCTAAATCCGTCAAAATCCGACGAGAAATATGTCGTCGGATATTGGGGATGAAAAAAAAAGAAACCAACGGATCCAGAACAAACAGTCAAGCATCCGCAGGAATGAAAAAAAAACCCAAGACGGAACCTAAACACCAGAAAAAGTGCTCGATACGAAAGTACGGAAGTAGAGCAAGAACACGAAAAATCTATAAGTGAGCCACAACCTACCGCGGTTTCACCCTACGGATCGTCAGGGAAAGAGGCTAAAGCGCATAAGATTGCTAGCAAATAAATAGATCTTCAAAAAAGGAGAAACCACACCAACACAAAAATAGTGGGGTAAAACAAACTTCATTAGAAAAAAAAAAAAATAGAGAACCAAATTACAAAAAAAAAAAAAAATTATCATTAAGCAATCAGGCGATTTCTTTGAAACTTGCATTTATTAAGGATTTCGGTTTTTGCATTAATTAAGTCCTGCGCGGGTTCGAAAAGCGCTATTGCCAATTTCTCCTCCCCGCATAAATTGCAGAGCTTACCACCTATATTATAGTTATTACATTTTTTTATTATTTCCCATTTTAGGATGGGGTCTTTTTTAATTTTAGATTTAATAGTTCATATATAATCAGCTAAAGTGGTATTATGTCTGTATTTTTCATTTTTAAATGAACTTTTATGATTATAATATCTTATTTTAAATGAGTCATGAGTCGCACCAATTTTAGGGTATTGGTCGTGCTTATCTTTATAAATTTTAACGCTATAAACTACATTAGGTTGATTACAGTTGCCCTTAATAGGACAGTCAGATTTAACTCTAAATTCGGCGCTAAAGACTACTTGCGACTCTGTAAAAGAGTACTTAACAAGAGCAAGTCCACAATACCCCCGCTAATCAACAAATTTGAGGTCCTCACCTCCCTAGCAGATAAGGCTGAATGCTTTGCCCGCAGATTCTCGAACAATTCGAGTCTGGACAAATCTGGAGTTTTTACACCCGACTTATCACCTAGAACCGAGGCACAACTGAATGATGTCCACATTACACCTTCGCTTGTCTCTAACATAATCTTAAAACTTGACCCTCACAAAGTGAGCGGTGGTGACGGAATCCCAACCATAGTCTTAAAGAAATGTGCCCCTGAACTCTCCTCTGTCCTTTCTAAGCTCTACAACCTCTGCCTATCTGCTTCCTGCTTTCCTGCCTGTTGGAAATCTTCCTCTGTAGTTCCTATATTTAAAAACACTGGAGAACCCTCTGACCCTGCAAATTACCGCCCTATCAGCCTTCTTCCAATCTTTGGTAAAGTGTTCGAAGCCATTATCAACACCGAGGTGGTTCAGCATCTCACAGCACACAGGCTCCTCTCGGACAAGCAATATGCTTTCCGCTTCACCAAGTCTACTGCTGATATGCTAACGACCATCACCGAGTACATATACCAGGCATTCGACAGGAATGGCGAAGCCCGAACCGTTGCATTGGATATATCTAAGGCGTTCGACAGAGTTTGGCATGCTGGCCTTCTATGTAAACTGCGAAGCTATGGTATAACTGGACATTTGTTTCAACTAATCCAGTCATTCCTCTCTAACCGCACAATGAAGGTGGTATTAAACGGACATGCCTCCCAGAACTACCATACAAACGCAGGTGTCCCCCAAGGCTCCATCTTAGGTCCTACACTCTTCCTGATATACATTAATGATCTCCTTGATTCCATAAGAGCCCAAGTAGGTTTGTATGCCGATGACACCACAATTTACTCTCGCCTCCTACAAAAATCTGGTGTAGGCGTCAAAGCTAACCTCGCAGCCGAGATTGAAAAAGACCTTCAATCCATATTGGACTGGGGTAAGAAATGGCTAGTAAATTTTAATGCTTCTAAAACGAAGCTACTCTCAATTAACCATCATCGACAATCTCACCTACCTCCCATTAGCATGGACCAGGCTTGCCTCCCAGAGAGTAAAACAATACGCCTCCTTGGTCTCACACTTTCAGCGGACCTGAAATGGAATGACTATATCGAATCCATTGCTAAATCCGCTGCTATGAAAGTCGGTTCTGTGTGTAGGGCCCGGTAGTTTTTTCCGTCTAAATCTATCCTGCACATATATAAATCTACCATCCGCCCGTGCATTGAATACTGCTGCCATATCTGGTCGGGTGCCCTTGCTATTCTCCTCGGGCTTCTCGATAAGGTTCAGAGGAGGGTCTGTAATGTGATAGATACCGACTTGGCAGACCGCCTGCAGTCTCTCTCCCACCGGCGCGACGTGGCTTCCCTGTGTCTCTTCTATAAATACTTTCACGGCTTCTGCTCCGATGAACTTAGATCACTGGTGCCCCCTAGGTTCAAATTTGCACGAGATACTAGATTAGCAACTAGATCCCACCCTTTTACAGTGAAACCGATAAAATGCAACCGTAACTTCTACTCCAACAGTTTCTTTCCTCGCACTTCCTGACTGTGGAATTCCCTTCCACACGATTGCTTCCCCGACGGATACAATCTCCAGGGGTTTAAATGTAATGTCAATAGACACCTCCTAACACACTAACCTGCTCCCATTCCTCCTGACATTCCCTATGTCTAACATTCATTTTTCTTGACATTCCCTATGTCTAACCACTCCTTCTCTTTACCTTCCCCTATGTAGCCCCATGCGCAATAGTGGCAGTGGAATGCCTTGCTTGGGGTGAGATGATTAAAAAAAAAAAATTACATTTACATTTAGGATTTTCATGGGTATTTGTAGTTTTCATTTTCCTTTTATTAGAGTTATTAATTAGTTTACCTATATTGGGAAGACACGAATAACTCAGCTTGATAGTATTTCTATTAAATTTTTTTTAAGAGAACTATCCTTACTGAAATGCTTGTCAATTAGGTTAAAAAACATCTTTCCAATTTTAGCTTTAACTTCTTTGTTATAGGGGGTGTTAAACCATGTTATTTTTCTATTTCTAATTCTATTCTTGGTCTTAGTAGTATCAGGGTTCAAAAATTGAAGAATATCCTTATATCCACTTTTAATATGTTTTCTAAGGTTATATTCAATTTCAATAGAAAATCTATATAGCTTAAAAAATTTTTGAAGTTTTTTCCTAAGTTTATAACCTATTTGGAGTGTACAGTAATCGACAATTATTAAACTATCGTCGTACTACCCATGATTGTTGAAGTCAACTATTTCATTCAGCTTATATAGTAGGAAGCACCCAACCCCGCGACCTCTGCACCATTATATGCCCCCATAGGATTATCAAATCCTTCGGCATCAGTTTCTTTGATCCACCATATATATATATATATATATATATATATATATATATATATATATATATATCTTTATGTAATGGACTGATGAATCCTGTTTGTTCTTTGCCTTGATGACACGACTGACAGTTGAAAGGCTGACACCAACAATATCTGCGATCTCTCTGTAAGGGTGGCCAATGTGTTCATGCAGCGTTACAGTTTTCGTACGTATTCTTAGAGTGACATCCTTTGCAGACAATGGTCATAGAACAACTTATCAACAGGTTAGACAACAGTGTCCGGGCCTGATAAAAAGCTGATGCATCACGGATTATGGAATCTGGCTTTTGGGCGTGTAAAATGATAATATACACGCTAAAAAGTCTGCCTTCTTCTACCGAGCTCCAATAGCCCAGAAGTAGAATCGCCGACTGACGCCAATTCTGTCGGGTTTCAATCCTGGGTTATAAGCAATCGGAGTCTAACCGTACTGATGAGCTGTGATACAGCAAAACAGATCTGTCTGCGGATGACTATATATATATATATATATATATATATATAGATAGATAGATAGATAGATAGATAGATAGATAGATAGATAGATAGATAGATAGATAACAAATAAATAAGAACGAATATAATTGCAACGTTCAAAACATTAATTTAAAACAGTGCTCAATATAAAAATAGAATAATGAATATTTATTATTAATTTTTACGTTAGAACATGTGCAAATTACAAAGTATGACAAAATTGTACATTTTGTTTCGACATTGAAAGAACAATGTCTCATCAGGTAGTTAACATTGATGGTACCATCATTGGTAATTAACTGATGAGACATTGTAATTTTTACATGTTCTAACGTAATAATTAATAATAAAAATAGTAATTATATATATATATATATATATATATATATATATATATATATATATATATATATACTAGCAGGTTACCCGGCGTTGTTTGGGTGTAATGAAAGCTTTAAAACTAAAAAAAGTTTTTTTCGTCGTAAACTGAATTTTGAAGGCTAAATAAGACCTCTGCGTAAATGGTATCATGGCGGAGACTAAGAATTACAATTATACCTACTTAGAGCCAAACCCGAAGCAAAAACTAAAATAAAAGGGCTGAAAAAAAATACAGACTTACAGGCAGATAAACAGACACACACACAAACATCTTGCCTTATATATATATATATATATATATATAAGGCAAGATGTTTGTGTGTGTCTGTTTATCTGCCTGTAAGTCTGTATTTTATATATATATATATATATATATATATATATATATATATATATATATATAAGGCAAGATGTTTGTGTGTGTGTCTGTTTATCTGCCTGTAAGTCTGTATTTTTTTCAGCCCTTTTATTTTAGTTTTTGCTTCGGGTTTGGCTCTAAGTAGGTATAATTGTAATTCTGTTTGTTCTTTCCTGGTGGTTCGTTCCGTTCGAGAGTTTTTTTCTTTACTGTGAAGAACCGTATGTATTGTCGGTCCTACGCAGTTTTCTTTTTTTCCCCCCTCTTTGTCCAAAGCTCTATAGCCGAGGACAATAACGGAGTTAGATTCTGCTGGTTATTCGTGGTCTTTAAAAATTACTTGTGTAACATTTTAAGATTAGAATACGTACAGAGTCGGTTTTATTATTATTATTATTATTATTAATATATATATATATATATATATATATATATATATATATATATATATATTTAAGATTTTCTGCAATATTGTAAGAACTGCAATCTTGAAACTTCTGAATTTTGTTTCTTATGTCTTTGTCTATGAGTGCATCCAATTTGATTAAAATCGGACCACTCCTTCTATAAACCGATTTTTTCGATTATCGACTTTTGATATGTATCGGGGGTACCTCGACACAAAACCTAGCTAAGAACACTTACAAGCGCTTATATTACAACTGTGTAAATTTTCAAGAAAATCGGTTCAGCCGTTTCGGAGTCTGTAACGGACAGACACACATACACATACACATACACATACACACAGACAAAGTTCCATTTATAAATAGGTTTAGTTATAAACATTATTTTTTAATTGGTACCCATATTTGAGTCGATGCTCTGTGTTTTTACTATTGAACACGATTTTATTTACATCTACTTGCCTGAATAATTGAGAAATCTTCTTAGAAAAATCTTCATGTCAGCTTCCTCTTCATATCCTTCGTATTTCGTAGCAGATATGATATGAACATTTCGCAAAATCGTGAAAGATGTGTTAAAGCACTATTAGGGCTTTGTCAGATTTGGAGGTTCTATGTGACCAATCAGTTAAGACACGTCAGATCTAATTACGATTTCCCATGAGGAGACGCAAGTTCGAATTCAGCCGGAGGACGCATATTTTCCTAACAAGATTCCTTGATTATTCAGGCCATTCGATGTAAATATATATACTGCTTAAAAGTAATACTAATAATAAAACACAACATCTAAAAATATATATCTATTAAAAAATAATGTTTAAACAAATAATTAAAAAACTATGTCGTATTTAATCCAGTTGAGAAAATTTTGGAAAATATATATACACCCATGTGCAAATTAATTGAAACAACTTAACACGGTCTTCCTAGGATCTTTCACACTTTCTCTGATCACGTATACTTCGTTTCTTGGTACTGTTTTTCAATTCCGTCCGCATTTTTCTTTATATATTGGACTGATGGATCCAGTTTGTTCTTTACCTTGATGGCACGACTGAGAGTTGAAAGGCTGACACCAACAATATCCGCCATCTCTCTGTAAGGGTTGTCAGTGTGTTCATGTAGCGTCACAGTTTTCGTACGATTCCTTGGAGTGACACCCTTTGCAGACAATGATCATAAGATAACTCATAGACAGTTTAGAAAATAGTGTCTGAGCATAATAAAAATCTGATGCAATCACGGATGTTGTAATATTTTTAAGGCCCAAAAACATTCATCATACACCCAGAAAATAGACACACCACTGCAAATGACCTAATCTGAAGGAAAAATTGGAATCGAATACACCATGTCATTCCAGTGTGTCTAAAACTGACCGTATGGTGAAAAAGAAAACTAAAGCAGTTGTTTTAATTAATTTGCACGAGAAATCGAAAATTTGTGTTGACAAGGCTTGATTTGGATTCGTTTAGACTGTGAAAGCATTCCTAATGAAGGAGTTTAAATCGCATCAGATCCTACTGAATGACACACATTTTCTAAACAAAATTTCTCAAAAATATTAAGACCGGTATATATATATATATATATATATATATATATATATATATATATATATATATATATATATACTGTTTAATATGAGTATCTATTAAAAAATAATGAATAATGCTCAAACAAGTAAATTAAAATATGCAGGTTGCTAGTATATTTCGTAAATCTCCGGAACTTTACACAACATTGTCTGTTTACATTTGTTTACATTACGATACACTTTTAGAGCAGAGATGAATATTACGAGAAATCGAAAATTTGTGATTGTAAGGCTTGATATGGCTCCGTTTATACTGTGAAATTATTCCTGGGTGAGCGGTCTAACACGCATCAGATCAATTAATGGCTTCCCTTATGATTTTAAGGGTCGCAGGTTCGAATCCTGCCTATACGAGTGTCATTCAATAAATAAGGTGAATTTTTCTAATACAGATAGAAGCTTACTTTTTTTTTCAACATATTTTCCTAGCAGTGTCACACACTTTTTCCATCGGTGCACAAGCTTCCGTATTCCCTCAGCGTAAAAATCTTTGGACTGATGTCTCAGCCAATCGCTTACAGCACTTTTGACTTTATCGTCACTTTCAAACTTTTTTAAACAATTTAGCCCACTTGTAGACTGTTCTTTGTTTTTGTTTTTTGTTGAAACATGACATTCTCCTATGCATTTCAACTGGTTTGCACTCTTCAGCAACCAAAAACTTGATAACTGACCTCTGTTCCTGGAGCATGCTTCTTGGTCGGCCATCTTTGTTAATCTCCAAAACTCTCAAAGTTTTTTTTCAATCTTCAAATAAAAATTAAATCCCTTTGAAAAAGAAGCAAAGAAATAAAATTAAAAAAAAGTAAGCTTCTATCTGTATTAGAAGTCTTTGTACCGAAAAATTCACCTTATTTATTGAATGAACCTCGTATATATATATATATATATATATATATATATATATATATATATATATATATATATATATACTGTCTTAAATTAAGAACAGAGTATCTACTCTATTAAAAGTATCTATTAAAAATAACGTTCGCACAAATAGATTAAAACAAGGGTGTACATATATAAACACACTTTCTCAAATAATGCGCTGAGGTCTATTTTTCTCTGTCCATTTAACGATGAAGAAAAGGAAAAGATTTAGAAGAAAAGAAAAAAGAAAAGGAAAGGACCCATTTACACTTAGACAGACCAAAAGATAAAATAAAGAAATAAAAATAAAAATCAAATTAAAAACGTCACCAAACTATTGACGTTACTTAAGGCTTCCCGCTAATGTTTTTATTGTTGTTTCTTCGAAACGCTCTCCGTAGTGACTTCATCAGAAATCGGATGCCAGCGCTGGTAATTCGTTCTTTTATCCCTTTTGTTTCCCTTGTCACTGTTATTGTTGTTGCTCCACAGACGGGGGTCTACTCCGAAAGGCACCATTGGAACTCCTGTTTGTCACTCGCCCACTGATTTTTGTTTTTATTTTTTTTATAGATTTATTGTTTCGTTTCGTCAGTCATATCTCCGCTACTTTTTTTTTTCGCCTTATCACATGACAATAGCGTTTCCGGTTCGAAATGGAACGTGAACAAAAACGTGAAGTTTTCGGCCATCTTTTATTTGTGGGTGTTTGGGAGAATGGTAAGCTTGTAATGAATTCATACGAAAATGTTCTTTCTTTATTTATTATTTATGTACGGAACATGTGTATTTGCATGTATCATTTGAACACATTTTTAAATATGGAAAACCAATGTGTGAGCGAGAAGAAGAAACACTTAATTATTTTGGTGAGGAAATGATTTTTATTTGACTATTTTGCTCTCAGATATAGAGAGAAAAAGATTGACAACAAAAGTCTATCTATCTATCTATCTATCTATCTATCTATCTATCTATCTATCTATCAGTTTCGTCATATTTGTTTATCTGTCTGTCTATCATAGTCTCCTAATATCTATCTATCTATCTATCTATCTATCTATCTATCTATCTATCTATCTATCTATCTATCTATCTATCACAGTCTCCTCATATCTATCTATCTATCTATCTATCTATCTATCTATCAGTTTCGTCATATTTGTTTATCTGTCTGTCTATCATAGTCTCCTAATATCTATCTATCTATCTATCTATTTATCTATCGCAGTCACGTCATATATATCTCTCTAGCTAGCTAGCTCAACACGCACACACATATATGTTGTCTAAAGTTTTCTTAATCTATAAAGAAGGAGAGTTTGAAATGGGATGTTTAGAGATATAGACAGTGTGGATAGAAATGAACACTGCATGATAACTGCCACATTTAGGCTTAAAGCTACTATCAGAGCCCGATTTTAATATACCTTTAAACGTTCTATGCCCAATAGTGAACAAAAGTCAGTTAATTGCCATACGTGATACACTCTTGAGCGCTCATGTCTCTCTCGATCAATAACTGACTACGCAGAAGATGATTTCTCTTTCGATCAATGACTGACTAGGCAAAAATATTTCTTTTTGGGTCAATGACTGACTAGGCAGATAATTTCTCTTTTGGTCAATGACTGAATGGGCAGAAGATCATTTCTCTTTCGATCAATAACTGACTACGCAGAAGATGATTTCTCTTTCGATCAATGACTGACTTGGCAGATTATTTCTCTTTTGACCTATGCCTGACTAGACAAAAGCACATGTCTCTTTCAACCAGTAACTAGACAAAAGATCATGTCTATTTCGATCAATGACTAGGCAGAAGATCATGTCTTTTTCGGTCAGTGATTGACTAGGCAGATCATTTCTCTTTTGATCAATGACTGACTAAGCAGAGGATCAGTTCCCTTTTGATCAATGACTCACTAGGCAGAAGGTCATGTCTTTTTTTTTATCAATGACTATGCAGAAGATCATGTCTTTCTCGATCAATAACTGACTAGGTAGAAGAACATTTTTCGTTCGATCAATGACTGAATAGGCAGATTATTTCTCTTTTGATCAATGACTGAGTAGGCAGAAGATCATTCTTTTTATCAATGACTAGGCAGAAGATCATGTCTTTTTCGATCAATGACTTACTAGGCAGATCATTTCTTTTTCATTCAATGACTGACTAGGCAGATCATTTCTCTTTTGATCAATGACTGACTAGGCAAAAGATCATGTCTCTTTCGATCAATGACTGACTAGGCAGTAGATCATTTCTTTATCTATCAATGACTGACTAGGCAGGAGTTTTGACATTTCTTTCGGCGATCGACTGGCTGCCAACCAAGACTATAGAACACAATTTGTTCTGCTATTCAATTCTTTTATCTAGTTCATTGCCAATCGTGATACACGTTTAGGCGATCATTTATTTTTCGTTCCATGACTTATAGGGAGAAGATTTTCCCGCAGTAGGTTGCCATTTCTTTTTACCTCACATCGTGACAGTCATGGCTATAAACCCAATCTGTCCTGCTATTCAACCCATTGTTGCAGGGAGAAGAGACTAATACCTGTTGCGTAAGTAAATGAAATGAATTCGACTGAAACTGAAATTCGAACTCGGCTCCACGATATCACATTCCGAACCGATAAACGTTGCATCACAACAACGTACTTGAACAAAAATAATCAAATATGAACTTTGGAAAGTTTATGCACAGCTTCGAGTTCAATACTCAACACCTTATCGAAATTGTAAAATATAATAAAAATGAAACCTTAAACCATAATTGTCTTATTGAATTTGTTTACGAGTTTAGTTGAACGGTTTTTTGAAAGGTAGGAATAGGAATTTTTGTACTTTTGTTGGAAGTATCCGTTTTATAACTTTGTGGATTTTGTAAGCTCGTCTTTTAGCATTGAAGATGAAATGATGTGCGTAGTTTACCAACTAACTATAAGCACTTGGTATATATATATATATATATATATATATATATATATATATTAATGCAGGTTTCATTGAATAATATAGACAAGTTTTGTCTATTAATTTTGTGTAGGATCCGTTCATACCGTCTGATATACTTGATGATGTCGTTGAAAGACAACAAAAAATCACAGTAATTGTTGATTTTTTTATCGGGTCTAAGCTTTCGGCTCACATAAGCCATTATCAAAGAGAAAAGATTCATTCCGGCAGAATTTTTGTACCAGATGGAGGATATATTGTAAGGTCTGATGATATGAGCTAATTAAGCTCATTGAAATGAGCTATAGTTTATAACTGAAATGACGTGTTGATTTTTCCTTTATATATATATATATATATATATATATATATATTTCTACCAGTCTGATTATGAGAAATTTTGTTACGAAAATGTTTGCCATTCGGCAGAAATCGAAGCCAGGACCCCTAACCAACTCAATTGAAGCCATCAATTGATCTGATGCGCTTTAGACCACTCGACCACGAATGATTCCACAGTTTAAACAAAGCCTTATATACGCAATTATAAATTTTTTTGTAATGATCATCTCTGCTCTGAAATGTATCGTAATTTAAAGAAACGTAAACAATGTTCCGGAAAGTTCCGGCGATTAACGATATAGAATAAAACAACCGACATATTTAATATATATATATATATATATATATATATATATATATATATATATTTCTACCGGCCTGATTATCTGTGAGAAATTTTGATACGAAAATGTGTGTCATTCTTTTATATATATATATATATATATATATATATATATATATATATATATATGTGTGTGTGTGTGTGTGTGTGTGTGTGTGTGTGTGTGTGTGTGTGTGTGTGTGTACGAGGAGGGCTGAAAAAGATCGCGACTCGACGAAGAAGCCCTTAAACAAGAAAATGTTGATGCTTGGCCATTTGGGCAAATTTTGTGATTTGGGATTAAATGAGGACATTTCAACACCCTAAATTTTTTTCTCTGTCACTTTCTGTCTCTGTCTGTCTGTCTGTCTGTCTGTCCCTATATATATATATATATATATATATATATATATATATATATATATATACGTGTGGCTTTGTGTGCGTCTGCCAGTTTAAATGAATACTTTTCTTCTTCCGGTGCTTAAAAATCAAAATTATTTGGCATTTCCGGGAGCGTGGCCCTACTCTTGACCTTAACCCAACCCTTACGCCACAATCTTGAGTCTTCAGTTCTTGATATCAACTCAAAATAAATAATGTCATAAAATCAGCTATTTTTTTTTCATTTATTTATTTATTTACTTTTAATCATTTATTGTGTTTGGAAATGAACCTAAAAATCATAAGTTTTAAACGAAACATAAAGTCTGTTTAAAATGTTTACGATTTTCCTAGTTTCAATTCTCATCCAAGATCATCATAAAAAATTGTTTACAGTATCTTTCCAACAACAACTACAAAAAAGTGGAAATAATAAGTAACAATAGAAGAAAAAAAGCAAAAGTGAAAATGAAAAAGAAAACAATATAGTAATATAATCGATTTATTAAGTTTCTATACACACAAAAAAAGATTTGCTAGAAAACTCTTCTCAATACTACAAATAAATACAACCTCTAAAAGACTTGAAAATATTTTATAAAGTTTAAATATATGTTAGCAATTCTAAAAATGAACAAACTAAGATGACGCTGATAGTGTGCGTCTTTTTAAAATAATTACAATACTGCGATTTCAAAAAGTTTTATTCAAAATACTATCACTACATAGATGACGACGTAACATATTAGTAATATATATATATGTGTGTGTGTGTGTGTGTGTGTGTGTGAGAGAGAGAGAGAGAGAGAGAGAGAGAGAGAGAGAAAGAAAATATACTCAGTTATGACCTGAGATTAAGGACAGGATGGTTAAATATACAGAAGACAAGAGGGAAACTGTATTTAACTCACCTACGCGTTTCGTCCTGTGATGGACTTTATCAAGGCAAAAAAACGAAATGAGTTTTATTTCAAGTTACGTATCTATAAGCAAATAATGTTGGCAACTATAAAAAACGCTCACAAATTATTCAAAAAGATTAAAAGAAAATCAAATCTGGTATTATTATAGGTTTCTTTTTAAGAGCACTAAGAATTTGCTGTCCCCAATATTTAGCAAAAGAAGAAAAATACATAGAAAACATATTCAGAAACTTACAGTTCCCGAATCACATTATTCACAATGCAAAAAGAAAGTTCCATAAAATATACAAGCACAGCAAAATAATCTATCCATTATACATACCGGGAGGGGACAAAATAATGTCAACAACTGGTAACATAAAAGCATAATTTGGAAAATTTGATTAAACTATTAAAAACCTGTCTATTTTTATATTTGTCGATTTAATATTAGTAGTACTACATTTCTTGCTAAAATTGCTGTTGTTTTTTTACAGATATTATTTAAATAAGTTCATTAAAAATCAACAGACAGGACTATTTAAGAATTTTAAGTGATTAACTTCATCCTATGTTTCAGGAGCTGTTTCTGGAGGGAAATACCATAGTTCAGGATAATAATGCACCCATTCATACTGCTAAACGTGTAGCTGAATGGTACGAGGAATATTCTATTGAAGTAGAACATCTTGTTTGGCCACCACAGTCCCCAGATCTTAACATCATTGAACATTTATGGTTTATTTTAGAAAAACAAGTGAGGAGTCGATATATTTCATCATCATCATTGAAAGAATTGTAGACTGTTTTAGCTGAAGAACTGATAAAAATTCCACTGGAAAAAATTAATCTCTGTTTGAGTCCATCCCACGTAGAACTCAAGCTGTAATTACTACCAAAGGCGGTTTTACCCCCCTATTAAAATAAATTTGTTTCCATTATTTTGTCCAACCACTATATATATATATATATATATATATATATCAGCATGCAGTGTGGGTATAGAAGAATCCAAAGGAGTATCCTGTACATACAGTGGTAGGATAACTCTCTAAGAGAGCACTAAATATATATGTATATAAATACATATAGAGCAAATATAAGAAAAATTAAGGCAGACACGTTATTTCATGGTAAAATCGGAATTCGTGTAAAATCCTTTGTACAATAAAGACGGAAGCTGATGACGGTTCGCCTGAAATAGGCCCACACTTCTGATTTACCATGAAATAACGTGTCTGCCTTAATTTTTCTTATATATATATATATATATATATATATATATATCACTTCAATCGTTATTATAGTAGACACTTCGTATTTTAAATAAATGCCCTATTTTTTATTTATTAAACAGTTTTTATTGCATGTATCGGATATGTGTTGTGGTGCAGTGGATATCGGCTCGGAACGGGAAATTGGAAAACTGATTTCTAATTCCAGTTGAATTCGTTGCATTAACTTACATGCAAACATCCTTGTGAAAGGTATTAATCCGTCGCGTTTTCCTCCAGCGATGGGTTAAATAGCAGGACAGATTGGGTTCTATAGCCTTGGTCTACAACCTGTCTACCGTAGAAAGAAATAGCAACCTACTGCAAATGAAATCGTTTGCCCAGTCAGTCATGCCTCTTTCAAGACTTTGTTCGCCCAATCCTGTATCACGTATGACAATTAGATGGCTGACTTGTTGCAAAAATTATTGGAATATATTCTTTGTTATTCCTGTTTATTATTAATGTTTCTCTTCTTAATTCTTCTTCATTCTGTAACCCCTTGCGTTTTAGTAGCTACAATGTCTTGCTTGGGATGGGGCCGATTAATATATATATATATATATATATATATATATATATTTCTTTTCACTTCCGTTACTCCCCACACCCACTGATTTACCTATGTCCAACGATGGAAAAATAAACTTTATTTTTTCAAATGGCTTTGAAACATGTGTGTGGGTGTGAACTCTGGTTTTGGAAGGATTTGAAAGTAAGTTATTATGTATTTATTTATTTATTTATTTTTTCTTAATTATTATTTTTTACTTAATTCTCTGGTCATTTGAACGAATGTTCTTGCAATGAAATTTCTTTGGACTTTAAGTTAAAACTTAGTTAACTCACCACTTTTTTTTAAATTGGAGTAGATAGTACCTACTATCACCCGGTTTCACACTCGATCCCCTTCTTTTGAACAGGAGTAGAGGTGATTACCTTGTTTCCTGTTTAGAAAGGGGTTCCCGGTCTTTCTACCTCCTCCTTCGGTCTTAGTGTTAGTTCAGTTGGTAACTCTTTGCAGTTATTGACTATGGTGGCAATGTCTCTCCATTCTGAGGGTACCGGGATGGCAGTTTCCTGGTTGCTGCTTCCGACTGGTAATTAGAAGCCCGAACTCTTGCGTAGCGTCTTGAGAGGCTGCTCTGATCAACAGTTGAATAATATCGGGGTTCCTGTAGTGCCATATCGCGCATGGACGGGCGTCCCTTCACGAACCTCCGGTGGGCAACCCCGAGGCCACATTATGTTGCAGGCTGCGCCAATCTCCATTCCTCACATGCTGCAAGTAGTGACCGACTGATTCTACTCTAGACCTCTCTCCTCAACCAAAACACCATGAAAAAAACAAAAAAAAAACAAAATACCAAACTCAAATCAGCTACTCGGAAAACGCCCAAACCTCTCTGTGTCACGTTCACTAACATTCGCGGTATCCGCACTAACCTTTCTAGCGTAGAATCATTCCTCCAAACTAACTCACCTGATATCTTAGCCCTGTATGAAACTAACCTGGACCCATCTATCCCCTCCTCTGAGTTCTATGTTCCTGGTTACCTTTCCCTCTTCAGGAAGGATTCCAACGTCCATATGCATGGGCTTGGTGTATATGTCAGCGAACACCTCCCTCTAGCTAGAGTAACATCTCTTGAATCCCTGGACGAGTCTTTCATGTGCTTCCGTCTCTCACTTCTAAGCTCCGTTAGCTATCTCTTCTTCCTCTACCCCTCTTCCTCTGACTGTTCGGTACTTGACAGCATCTCTGACAACATCGACAAGGCCATTTCTTCTCACCCATCTGCCCATATTCTCGTATTTGGTTACTTTAACGCCCACCACACTAAGTGGCTCGAAAACTCTGTAACCGACACTGCTGGTGTCCACACCTTTAATTTTTCAATCTCCCAATCCCTTACGCAAGTGGTAGACTTCTCCACGCGTTTCTCCAATAGCCCTAACGGAAGGGACTCGCTACTAGACCTCTGCTTCACTGCCACCCCAAATTCTTGCACCAACAGACAGCTCTGCCCTCTTGGATATTCTGACCAAGTCGTAGTTGCTGTCAACATCTCGTTCCACTCCACCCCTACCCAAGAAACCCAGACCAGCAGAATATCTTACTGCTATCAAAGAGCAGACTGGGATTCGTTCCGTGACTTCCTCTGCGACGTCCCTTGGATCAATGTTTTTAGTCTTCCCGTCGAAGATTGTGCATCAGAGGTCTCTTCCTAGGTTAAAGCTGGCATCGATGCTTTCATCCCTGCCAGGAAATTTCAGCTTAAATCCCATTCGTCTCCCTGGTTCTCGCCCGCTTGCTCGGCCGACATTGCCCACCGGAATCACTTCTTCCGGCTTTATCGTAGCCACGCGTCGGACCAAAACAGGCGCCTTTTCGCCTCAGCTCGTAATAAGTGTAAAAAGATACTTAACGAAGCTAAGATGTTGTTTGCTGCCAGAATGAAGTAGCACATAGCATCCTCTAAATTCGGAGCCAAAGACTTTTGGCGCCTCTGTAAAAGCGTGCTTAACAAGAGTAAGTTCTCAATACCCCCACTAATCAATGAGTTTGAGGTCCTCACCTCCTCAGCGGACAAGGGTGAATGCTTTGCCCGTAGATTCTCGACCAATTCGTGTCTGGATTCGTCTTGAGTCCAGACACCCGATTTCCCATCTAGAACTGAGGCCCAATTGAATGACGTCCACATCACGCCCTCGCTGATCTCTAGCATAATATAAAAACTTGACCCTCACAAAGCGTGTGGTGGGGACGGAATCCCAATCATAGTCTTGAAGAAATGTGCCCCTGAACTCTCCTCTGTCCTTTCTAATGTCTACAACCTCTGCCTATCTTCCTACTGCTTTCTTGCCCGTTGGAAGTCTTCTTCTGTGGTTCCAATATTCAAGAACACTGGTGAACCATCAGACCTCGCAAATTACCGCCCTATCAGCCTTCTTCCGATCTTCGGCAAAGTGTTCGAAGCCATTATCAATGCCGAGGTCGTTCAGCATCTCACGGCCCACGGGCTCCTATCGGACAAACAGTATGGCTTCCGCTTCACCAGGTCTACTGCTGATATGCTAACGACCATCACCGAGTATATATACCAGGCTCTCGACAAGAATGGTGAAACCAGAACTGTCGTCCTGGATATCTCTAAAGCATTCGACAGAGTATGGCATGCCGGCCTTCTACGGAAACTGCGAAGCTACGGCATTACTGGACTTTTGTTGGACTTAATCCAGTCATTCCTCTCCAACTGCACACTGAAGGTGGTTTTAAACGGACATGCCTCTCAGAACTACCCTACAAACGCGGGTGTCTCCCAAGGCTCTATCCTAGGTCCTACGCTCTTTCTAATCTACATCAATGTTCTCCTCGATGCCATAAGATCACAAGTAGGCATGTACGCCGATGATACCACGGTATACGCTCGTCTCGATCAAAAATCTGATGTTGATGATAAGGCGAATCTTGCGGCTGAGCTTGAAAAGGACCTCCAATCCGTAGTGGATTGGGGTAGGAAATGGCTCGTAAAATTCAATTCTTCCAAAACGAAGCTGCTATCAATTAACCACCACAGACGACCGCACCTCCCTCCCACTAGCATGGAACAGGCATGACTCCCAGAGAGTAAAACACTACGCCTGCTTAGCCTGATACTCTCAGCGGACCTCAAGTGGAATGACTACGTCGAATCCATTACTAAATCTGCTGCTATGAAAGTTGGCTCTCTGTGCAGGGCCCGGATATTCTTTCCGCCTGAATCTATCCTGCACTTATACAAATCTACCATCCGCCCATGTTTTGAATACTGTTGCCACGTCTGGTCGGGTGCCCCTACTATTCTCCTCTGGCTCCTTGACAAAATACAGCGAAGAATCTGTAACGTGATTGATACCGACTTGGCTGACCGCCTGCAGTCACTCTCACACCGGTGTGACGTGGCTTCCCTGTGCCTCTTCTATAAATACTTTCATGGCTTCTGCTCTGATGAACTTAAATCACTTGTACCCCCTAGGTGTGAGTACGAAATACTAGATTGGCAACTAGGTCTCACCCTTTTACAGTGAAACCGATGAAATGTAACCGCAATTTCTACTCCAACAGCTTCTTTTCTCGCACTTCCCGCCTGTGGAATTCCCTTCGGCATGCTTGCTTCCCCGACGGCTATAACCTCCAGGATTTTAAATGTAAGGTCAATAGACACCTCCTAACACACTAACACTCCCAATCTCTCCAAATCTCCCCCTATGTACATCCTAACTCGTCTATCGCCCTGTGTAACACCCTGCGCTATAGTGGCAGTGGAATAACCTTGCTTGGGGTGACATGATGAATATATATATATATATATATATATATATATATATATATATATATATATAAAACATAACACACTTGGTATACAATCCAGGTAAATACCGATAGAGACGAACTCAACAGAACTCAATGTTAAATTCATTTATTTAATTTAACAGAGTAATTAACATCAGGAGGCGGTGAAATATGTATTACTCATTGTAATAATCTAAAATCTTTTATAATATATGTATATATATATATATATATATATATATATATATATAAGAGTATAGGGTACGTATGGATGGAATAATATTCCCTAAAAAGTGCTCAATACAAAGTAGAACTAATAATATTTATTCAGAAATAATAAAATGGATATGTTATAATATCACTAGAAAAGTAGCTATTTTGTTTCGACACTACTTCTTGTGCCTTATCAAGTGATGTGGTATATATATATATATATATATATATATATATAACAGACAATGAATGTCTATTATATTTAATCCTGAGCTGTTCTAAACATCGTATTTTGACTTTAATTTCAGGTGAAAATAAGGAGAAAAATTGTCCAAGATTTCGATATTTTTTATTATGCTGGTTCTAAACTTTCGGCTCACATGAAAGGTTACAAATATGTTAGCATAAAGACATCTACTGTCAAAAATGATTTTATCTTGTGTTGGCATAAAACATTGCCATGCGACGACAACAGTCACCGAATAACAGACGCAGGTCGTAAATTTGTAATGCGGTTCTATGACGTCGCCCTAAAAATGTTAATAGAACCATATGCCTAAAGGCAATGTAATGTTTTGTGACCAGAATATTCGACGAAGCACTCAGGATTTGTCTAACGGTTGATGTATTTTTTGAAAGTCATTTTGCCTTTTTTCGGGGCACCTTTTCTACTTCCGGTTGTATTATGTTGAGAAGGATTGAGTTGTAAATTTTTATCTGCACATTGAAGTGAATGTGATTCCTTTATAGTTTTTGCTAATCCTAGATCTTTCTTTGAGAATGGAAGTATGCAACCTTCTTAACATCTTCCTATCACTTCTCCTTTATATATGGTGTTACAGAGTTGGAGTTAAAATCCCAAGTCTTCCAAAGTTCTAGGAAAATGTTCTCAAGTACCCCTACTCTTCTATTTTTGTTGTTTTTTTTATACCGTTTTAAGTTCTGTATCTGCAGAATTTCCTGGTTTAATGCCGGGAGAAGGTTCAATGATTTGCTCGACCTCAGTATCTAAAATTTCAGGTACATTTCCCAATGGCAAGATAATTTTAAAAAGTAATCTTGTCATTTATTCAGCCTTTCAGTTTGACTATCGGTCTTTAATTTGGATTCATTTGTTGAGTTTCTGCCACTGATCTCGTTAACAAGTTTCTATGAAAGAGCAGATTGTCTGCAATAGTAGAGTTGGTGAGTCCAATTTGTTCTTATATGTATTCAGCTTGTTAATTTTCATAAGAGTTCTTAAGTTTAGTAAGTGCCTCGTTAAAATCTTGAATAGATTTAAGGGATGGATTTGAATATCTTATGGCGGCTTTATCTTTCACATAAGCCCTTTATGGTTTAATGCGATTTGATTCCCAAGGACTGGGATGTTTAGTTTTTAATGGTATGACATCTACTGCAGCATTTTTATGAGAACCATAGCTGCCAGGAATAGATTTGAAATACGACAAGGAGATGCCGAGAAACCATCTTCGAATGCGACTAATTTTATCGGCTACCTAAACACACTTTATATATATATATATATATATATATATATATATATATATATTTTAAAAAGTTTTTAGTGCGACATTATTATTTAAAACGTTAATATAGCGGATACTCGTATTTAAAATAGACACCCGTTTTTATTGTGACATTAAATAGTGTGTATTACGCCTATCGGCTTGCGCATTTGATATATATATATATATATATATATATATATATATATATATATATATATATATTTATTAATAAATTATAACATTGATAAGTTACAATATCACTACAAAAGTAGCTATTTTGTTTCGACACTTTTTGTGTCTTATCAAGTGATGTGGTTATTTCAAAATGAATGGCTTTAAAAGGTTAAGAACAAGCAAGACCTCTTTCATCAGGGAGGCATTATTGTATGTACAATGTGGACCAATCAGAGTAAAGCAACTTTTACTTTGGAGAATATGTGGGAAGACTTGAAATTAATCTTGGTGGGCGTTGGTATTAAAATTTTATAAAATTAAGATCAGCATTATTAATTAACTATTATATCTACTATATTTTTGTTGCTAAAAAAAAACAAACTATATATATATATATATATATATTTTAACAATTTCGTAGATTTAGAAAGTTATTAATATAATTAGGAACCAAAAGTTAGCTATTTTTACAAATCCATTGTATTTGTAAAAATATCTAACTTTTTGTTACTTATTATAATACTCTGTTAAATTTAGCAATAAATTTTAACATTAAGATCTCTTTGGAGTTTGTCTCTATTGAAATTTACCTTACCAAATTTCAAGGATTCTACTATATATATATATATATATATATATATATATATATATATATATATATATATTGTGTTTTGAAGCAGCAGATAATTATCTAAACATATATTGTTAAATATAACAGACTAATTTATATTGTTGGGGCATTTACTATTATAATTAAGAAGACACGAGTTAATTCTAGTGGGTTTCGCATATAGAAAAGTCAAAAATTTATGTGTGCTGGAATCAATGAATACACCAGGGAATAGAATTTTCCTATAATATTAAGTTCTAATGTAAACTTGAGGACGGATTGACTTTCAAATTTGTTCATAAGTTATGTAATTTGATCAGTATTTTTAGCTAAAATTAGTGGTTATAAAAAACTTAAACCAACATATGCAAATAATATATTCCTCCAAAACCATATTCTATAAAAAATTGCATAACATTTGTTACGGATATAGATAGCCACACACACACACACCAACACACATATTAAGATTGGTCTCCGAGTGGTGACAAGGAGATGATCACGTGGAAGCCTAGAGTCAGTTTTGGGATAGCAGGTCAAGGTTGGTTGACCCAGATACCCTTAGTAACAAATGTCTAGACAGGAAATAGACAGAAGCTAGACATGAATGTCGCGAAACAGCAGGAGCCAGAATTCGCGCCCAAAAGCAAATCACGTAAAAAGAAAACTTTAGACGTCAGTTGCAGTTTCAATCTTGGACGAACAAGTCGCATTTGCTGGGCGCTGATAAATTATGAATGAAGGGAAAACGCATTGAGATAATAGCGTGACCTATTCATCTTAAGCAATTTCTGATAAGAAGAACGAACTTATACAATTCTTATTCGTTAAAACAAGAAGACGAGGCCGAATTGTTGTTTATCATGAAAAGAAAGAAAGATAGCGACGAAGATAAAGAAGAAGCTGTAATATTATTCGTGCGTTGATTCCTGTTTGTTCAGAGAAGAGAAAAAAGGGAGGTCAAGCTGTTTATCGAGAAAAGAAAAAGAAAAGAAAGAGATATAGCGACGCAGAACAGTCAACATATAAAGGGAGGAGATTTTGAAGATAAGAAGAAGCAGAATTGTCCGAATACAGAAAATACGACGCTTGTTTGAATAAAAAACAAAATGCTGAAAATACGACAGTCAACTGAAAGAAAATAGAGATAGTCGTAACTACATATATTTCAAGTGGACTGCGTTTGAGTCCGAAGCTGTATAAAGAAAGTGGAGGAAGAGAGAAAAAGAAAAGACAGTAAAATAAGAGAGAAATAACTGATATAAAGATAAGTTATTATATTCTTAGACCCATATTAGAACACGCATACACTTCCACGAATATTATGTTATCGCATACACCATACCACGTTATGAATTATATGGTTCTGCCCATTTTTTTAAATTTTTTTATTTTTTTAATCATATCGCCCAGAGCAAGGCGGTAACGCCACTGATGTGCAGGGGGCTACGTAAGAGTGAAAAGATTAGAAGAGAGAAAGCCGGAAACCACATCCTAAACAGGGAAAAAGGGATGAGCCTCTTAACCTGTTCCATAGACGTGGGTGGAGTGTGAACCGGGCGATAGATAGATCTATCTACTCCAATTTCTTATTAAAATTTATATATTAAAATCATGTCTTGTCGTTCGTCCTTGATTGTTGGTCAGCGCATGCGTCAATATTGAAGCAGACCTGGGAAAGATTGCCATTCGATTATATCAATCGAACAGCAATCTTATTTTATTTATTTTTTTTATTTATCATTATCCATTTGTCATGATCTAGGACAGGTAGCCCGTATCTGTCCATAGACGTGGGAATGTAAATATTCTCGAATCGACATGTAATCATCTTGATGGTTAGTGTCGAGGCAGGCATATGACACATTACACAAACACTTGTTAATAATGATTTTCCTAATTCCGTCATTGATCAACAAATTAAATTGCATATCAATAAATTTAATTATACATCTAACAAAATTGATAATATTAATAGTAATAGTATACGTCAAGATAAACATAACACTATTAACTTATACTATTGTAACTAAATTCATAATAATAACAAACATGATGAAACAACACTCAAAAATATAATAGATAGAAATGTTAAACCCATTAATAATAATAAACAAATTAAGCTCATCCTATATTTAAAACAAATTAAAACAATTGACCTCAAAAACGAAAATGTCATCTATGTATCTTAAATATAGAGGGGGTAAATTAATGTCATTAAGTATTTCATTTTGTAAATGTACCATATATAATAATTAGAAAAATGGGGGCCTAAAGGAGATCCCATCTCAATAACATCTATTTGAATATAAATATTACCTAGGGGTTCATGAGAATGTACTTGGTGGTGCATGCTAATAATAATGTTTTTTTAAATAGTAGGTTTAATATTAATAAGTAGAAGAGAAGTAGGATTGTATATATCACGGATAATGGTGTCAATAGTTTCATGCACAGGGACATAAATAAATTTTGTACATTCAATATATATATATTAATCATTTCATCCCGAGCAAGGCATTCCACTGCTACTGTTGCGCAGGGGGTTACATAGGGGCAAGAGATGAGAAAGAGTGGTTAGATATAGGAAATGTCAGAAGGAGGGTGATAGACGGGTAAGGATACCGAGGATGAGGGTTGGGTAGCTGGAAAGAGTGAGAGACTGGATGTGAGTTAGTGTGTTAGAAGGTGTCTATTGACCTTACATTTAAACTCCTGGAGAGTGTAGCTGTCGGAGAAGCAAGTATGTGGAAGGGAATTCCACAGGCGGGAAATGCAAGAAAAGAACCTGTTGGAGTAGAAATTGTGGTTACATCTTATCTGTTTCACTGTAAAAGGATGGGACCTAGTTGCTAATCTAGTATCTCGTGCAAATTCGTACCTAGGGAACACCAGTGATCTAAGTTAATCGGAGCAGAAGCCGTGAAAGTATTTATAGAAGAGGCATAGGGAAGCCACATCACGCCGGTGTGAGAGTGACTGCAGGCGGTCTGCCAAGTCGGTATCAATCACATTACAGATTCTCCGTTGTATTTTGTCAAGAAGCCCGAGGACAATAGCAGGGGCATCCGATCAGATGTGGCAGCAGGATTCAATACACGGGCGGATGGTAGATTTATATATGTGCAGGATATATTCAGACGGAAAAAAATTCCGCGCCCTGCACAGAGAACCGACTTTCATAGCGGATTTAGTAATGGATTCGATATAGTCATTCCACTTGAGGTCCGCTGAGAGTGTGAGGCCAAGGAGGCGTAGTGTTTTACTCTCTGAGAGGCAAGCCTGTTCCATGCTAATGGGAGGTAGGTGCGATTGTCTATGATGGTTGATAGCAGCTTCGTTTTGAACGCATTAAAATTTACGAGCCATTTATTACCCCAGTCCACTATATATATATTATTTAATAGCTCTATTTCTATATTGAGCACTGTTTTAAATAAATGTTTTGAACCTTGTTAATACTTTTTTCGTTCTTTATTGAACGTTCTTTATATATATATATATATATATATTGTTTTAGGGCCAAGAATTTGTCACTTTAACGGAGTAGGTTCCTGCTGACTTCCAAGTTATGATGTCTTCACTCATCAGGGCTGCTATTTAGCTGTTGTGATATATATTGATATGTCCCAGAAAGGGATATATATATTATTCGAAGTAGCTAAATAGTTTTGGCAAATGTAACCGGGTAAGACAATCTAGCAAGTAGCCGTAATAGACCGGTACTTGTCGTAGTCGTATGCAGTAAGCTTAGGCGTAGGATTATGCAATAGGCGTAGTCAATAGGCCTTCCAATAAGGGTAGTCATAGGCGTCCCCGCCTTAGTCTGTATTTATGGCTGACACCAGCCAATCATATTACTGTGAGGAGGAACCAAGGTGTATGCATATTCATTACATAATATATATATATATATATATATATATATATATATATATATATATATATGCTGTTTTTCGATATATATTTGTTAGGAAGTTGCCTTCTTGGTGTTATTGGTTTGCAGGAGGTGATCCCAGCGTTCGGCACTTTTGGAAAGTGGCTGAAATTCATTGACCCTAGCTTTGTGAGTCAACTTGTGTAGACGGCAACCTTTGAGGAGCCGTCAATATTTGTGCCCGTTCGAAGTCATAAGTCATCGTGCCCGAGAGTTTGAACGTCCTGGCCTTGTTCAAACTGATGTTCATCTTGTTGTGTTCAGAACGGATAACGCGTTCTTTCCCGAAAACTGTAATTAAGGTCTAGTAAACGGGTATCCTCGAATACGAGTGGCCAGCCATTATATATATATATATATATATATATATATATATATATATATATATAGGAAAGAATATTAATAAAAAAAAGGTTTGAATTTAAAAATGTACTTTTTTTGGACAGTATTTGTTTATTTTTATTATTGTATTTTATATTTCAGACCGCCCTCGGTCCTTCATCAGAAACGAGTGATTTTTAAATTTGAATTAGAAATGTATTTCACGATAGCGTTCGAATATTTTTTTGTGTTTACATCACGTGGTGTGTTTGTTCACAACATGCGGCACGTCCGTAGAGAAAATCTGTTTGTTTATATATATAATATATATATTATATATATATATATATATATATATATATATATATATATATATATATATATATATATATATATATATATATATATATATATATATATATATATATATTATATATATATATATATATTTATTTATATATTATATATATATATATATATATTATATATATATATATGTGTGTGTGTGTGTGTGTGTGTGTGTGTGTGTGTGTGTGTGTACGTCAATATTGGTATATCCAACCGACCTGGATCAACCGCAATTTTCTTTCTTCTGTCATTCTCGAGAGAGACACGTCGGTTGCACAAATGCATTAGAGCTGGTAACTAATTTTACGCTTTGATGCGCCTCAATTTCAATCGACTTGAAGAAAGGAACAAGAAACACCTCATGAATAATGAGCGAGCAGACTTCACATACCAATTACCTCCATGCGTTCTTTTTTTACTGAAGTTTTCGCTTTAACTTTTTCGTAATGTTCTTTCTTGTCTTTGTGTGTTACACATACCATTTCTTTCTTTCTTTCTTACTTACTTTTGAAGGCTTTAAACATTCCCCCGGCGTGTAACTGATAAAATTAACATCCGTGATAATGACAACAGATGGTCGAACGTTCTTAAACAAAACATTACGAACTTTGAAGAGTTTCTTCATAAATCTAATCTGGGAGCAATTCAGCTGAAACACAAACTGGAAAAAGAGATGTCGGTCGATTTCAATAAAACATGTTTGAATTAATTTTTGTCACCTAAATGTATATAATCTATCTATCTATCTATCTATCTATCTATCTATCTATCTAAGTCTGTCCATAGAAATCTAACAATATTGTGGAACTCGCAGCCGAACGAACCGGAAGATCAACGTCAAATTGAAAACTAGTTGCTGTTTTTCTTTCGATTATATATATATATATATATAAAGGAAAACTTAACACGTCATTTTCAAGTGGTTATAAACTATAGTTCATTTCTATGAGCTAATTAGCTCATTTCATCAGACCTTACAATATTTCTTCCATTTGGTACAAAAATTTTAGCTCATAGAAATGAACTATAGTTTATAACCACTTGAAAATGACGTGTTGAATTTTCCTTTATAAATATAATTTGTTCTGGATAACATCCATTGAGCTCTCTATATAGATATAACAATTAATATTTTATATTAAGTTATCTTGTTGGATTATCCTCACCGTTTACGTACTAGCCATATATATATATATATATATATATATATATATATATATATATAATGCATTAATTACTTCTCACTGTTTTGTTAGCACACACACACACACACGCACACACACATGCACACACACACACACTAACAGACATAGACACACACACATAAATATATATATATTTATATATACATATATCTACAGACTGTTATGAATAAATTGTTGTCTATATTATGCAAAAATTAAAATGACACTGGCATTTTATTTTAATAGATATATTAACCAAAATTACACAAAAATATTTTGAAATAGTAAAAAGTGAATTTATTTAATAGCATCGCCCTTTGCTTCAACCACAGATTTCAGACGACTTCGGAATTTCTTGCAACTCTCCTGGCGAAACTCTTTCCTTAAGTTGGTGAATGCTGCCATAATCGTTGCTTTTAGTTCATCTTTGGTGTTACAAGTAATTTTATTGTCCTTTCGCTCAACTGCACCCCACACACCAAGGGGTTGCAATCTGGGGAGTAAGGTGGATAGAGGTAAGGTGTGATGTGGTTGAAGAAATTCTCTGAGAAACATGACTTGTGTTTCTACATTATTCATGCAGAAGTTAAATATTAGACTAAATATTTAACATAAACTTCATTTGTCTTGCACCAAATAACTACCAGTTTACGATTACTATTTGCGGATGTGCGTTGTGGTGCATTGGATATTGGCACGGAACGAGATATCGGGGAGCCGAGTTCAAATTCCAGCTGAATTCATTACATACACTTACGCACAAATACCCTTGGGAAAGGTCTTAATCCGTCTATTCCTTCCAGTTATGGGTTAAATAACAGGACAGATTGGGTTCTATAGCCTTGGTCGGCAACCAGTCTACCGCAGAAAGCAATGGCACCCTACTGCGGGATAATTTTCTGCCCAGTCAGTCATGTCTCTTTCGAGGCATGATCGCCCAAGCGTGTATCACGTCTGGCACTTAACTGACTGACTGAATGTAATAGAAATATAATTAAAACTTCTACTGGGTATAAAGTGGGGGATCAGTCTTATATTGTTAAGAAGTAATAAGCTGATCCCCCACTAATTACTACATAATAATATAATACAGCTCTTCCCTTTCTAGCTATGAGTCAAATAACAGGACAGATTGGGTTCTATAGCCTTGGTCGGCAACCAGTCTACCGCAGAAAGCAATGGCAACCTACTGCGGGATAATCTTCTGCCCAGTCAGTCATGTCTCTTTCGAGGCATGATCGCCCAAGCGTGTATCACGTCTGGCACTTAACTGACTGACTGAATGTAATAGAAATATAATTAAAACTTCTACTGGGTATAAAGTGGGGGATCAGTCTTATATTGTTAAGAAGTAATAAGCTGATCCCCCACTAATTACTACATAATAATATAATACAGCTCTTCCCTCTCTAGCTATGAGTCAAATAACAGGACAGATTGGGTTCTATAGCCTTGGTCGGCAACCAGTCTACCGCAGAAAGCAATGGCAACCTACTGCGGGATAATCTTCTGCCCAGTCAGTCATGTATCTTTCGAGACATAATCGCCCAAGCGTGTATCACATATGGCACTTAACTGATGTGATGGTAACATTTACGCACAGACTGGGAGACGTGGCGATATGCTCATGTCTGGATCCATCTTTATATACCGTGTCTTCTCAGGACGTAAATGATCATGGCTCTTCACAACTTCCTCTCCTTTGTAGAGTCTTAATAAATTCTCTTTCTTTCTCCCACTCTCTCGTTTTTGAAGATTATGTCAAAAATTGTCTTTAGAATAGTTTAAGCGAATTTAACTTTTACCTGTTTTTCTACGGTTCAAATAGAAAAAAATAATTTTTAATAAAAGTTTTGTAATGAAAATCTTTTAAAAATTTAGAAAAAATTATATTTTCTAAAAAAAAATTGTTAGCTAAAATTTGTTACTGTATCGGTTTTCGTTTCCTTTCTCTTTACTCTTTTCTTTCTCTTCCCTTTTTTACATACACTCCCGGCCATAATTATAAGGCCATCCAAGTTTGTTTTGTTTTTTAAAAAGATGTATTTCAGACGATTTTTAGAAGTTTCTGGTACAGTGGATATCGGCTCGAAACGAGAAACCGGGGAGCCGAGTTCAAATTCCAGTTGAATCCATTGTATTCACTTCCGCGCAAATACCCTTGGGAAAAGTATTAATCCGTCTATTCCTTCCAGTTATGGGTTAAATAGCAGGACAAACTGGGTTCTATAGCCTTGGTCGGCAACCAGTCTACAGCAGAAAGCAATGGCAACCTACTGCGGGATAATCTTCTGCCCAGTCAGTCATGTATCTTTCGAGACATAATCGCCCAAGCGTGTATCACATATGGCACTTAACTGATGTGATGGTAACATTTACGCACAGACTGGGAGACGTGGCGATATGCTCATGTCTGGATCCATCTTTATATACCGTGTCTTCTCAGGACGTAAATGATCATGGCTCTTCACAACTTCCTCTCCTTTGTAGCGTGTATCACGCATGACACTTAACTGGCTGATGGCCAAGTAGATAATTCAAAATGAAAATCGAATGGTTCTTTTGTTATTATTACTTTGCAAAATTTTACAAGACAGCCAGGAAGCCTTTGCTTCGACCAAGCAATAAGAAGAGACTAGCATGAGGAAAAGAGCACAAAATCTGGACACCAGAACAGTTCATTTGATGCACATGTTATAGTGCAGTATTAACAGAAGAACCATCTATTTTCATTTAGAATTATCCACTTGCCAATAAATACTAAAAATAGTATTAAATACATCACTTTTTATAAAAAAAAACGAGGGGGCGGCTAATAATTATGGCCCGTAGTGTATGTATATATTCCTTCCTAATTAGAGTATGTGATTAATTCTGTCTGTCTGTTGTTTGGGGCATCTATATCCCTCCCTCCTTTTTGCGAGTGTATAATTGTTTTATACATGCGTGATTTAATTTCTTATTCTCTATTGTGTTATATGTGTGATTTGATGTATCTTTTCTCAATTGATTTCCGATTTAAAATTCTTCTGTTATAAACTGTTGTTTTTAAAATATTCTGAGTGAAATTCACATATTTCATTTATCAACGGTCTGAGCAAGGTAATTGTAATTTTTTTAAATTGCTGAAATAAATTATGAATTTAAAATCCTTTAATTATATGGACCCTTTACGAATAGAATCCATAAAAAGATCATTAGAGCCCTAAATTTTCTCGATTTTAAGGTTGAAGTTTCTTCCAATCTTAAAATTGTAAACTACCTAGATATTACCCTTAACCTAAATGATGGCTCCCACCGGCCTTATCTCAAAGAAAATAGTTTACCCTCTCACATTAATATCTCATATAATCACCCAAAAACTATTTTAAAACAGATACCCAATATCGTAAATAATAGGATAAACCGTTTATCATCGAACGTCAAAACTTTCAATGAAAATAAAGAAATCTTCAACAAGGCCCTTCTGAAAAGCGGATACAAAAATAAATTAACGTACATAAAACCAACTATTTTCACCGAACCATCTAATACCAAAAATAAAAATAAATGTAGAAAAAGGAAGGTAATATGGTTTAACCCTCTATACTGTAGACTAACTAATATTAATATAGGAAAATATTTTCTCAGGTTAATAGATAAACACATTTCAATAGGAACAATCCTATACGGAAAATCTTTAATAGGAGCACTTTAAAAATTAGCTATTCCTGTGCCCCAAATATGGACGACATCATTAATTCTCACAATAAGCAGATTCTAAAGGATTTATATAATACCGATTCAAAGCCTGGAATTTGTAATGAATGCAACTGTAGCTCCGTGTGTATCTCCCTGGTGGAATGCAAGTCTAACTCCACCCGGGTAATCTTCGAAGCTCAAATATCACCATCCAACAACAGAAAAAATTACCGGATCTATATTGGTATATCCGCTGGGTTTTTTAGGCAACGTTATTGCAATCATAGGTATTCCTTTTCCAACCCAAATCAGAAATACCAAACAACCATTTCACGAAGGTTTTGGAAAATGAAGGAAGAAGAGCTAAACCCCATAATTAATTGGAAGCTGATAGGCTCAACTTGTACCCCAAGGAATTTTCACGATAGATGCAATCTATGTTCACAGGAAAAAATACAAATATTAAAATACCCTAACCAGCACCTACTCTTAAATTTAAGAAAAGAATTTATTAGGAAATGCCGCCGTAAGGTGAAATTTGTGAATTTTTATACTTTTTTTTTTTAATCATATCACCCCAAGCAAGGCGATAACGCCATTGATGCGCAGGGGGATACGTAAGGGTAAAAAGAATGGAAAAGAGAAAGCCGGAAACCACATCCTAAACAGGGAACAAGGGATGGGCCTCTTCACCTGTTCAATAAAAGTGGGTGGAGTGTGAACCGGGCGATAGTTTAGTCTATCTACTCCAATTATGATTTAAATTTAGATTTAGTCTCGGAAAATAAATTAATTTTTAATTAATTAATTAATTTAATTTTTAACTAGTAAATTTGAACCCCACTACAAATGACTGATCCCAGCCTTATAGATTCCTTCTTTTTCCCTTTTCCTATCTAAATATCTACCATTTAACAAGTTAGAATCCTTAGACAATTTTTAGCCCCCATTTTTTCCTGCACCATTTATATATTTTATTTTAGTCTTTTTTTTGTGAAGATTCTTATTTCAATTTTGTTGGTCATAACAATTTTACTCATTTAACTTCCCAGGGCTTTGTTATCAATGTATATGTACCTTTATTATTAGTTTTTTCATATTTTTTTTATATTATTTTTTTATCTATAAATATATATATTTTAATATTTTTAATATGTTTTTAATATATTTTTTATATTATTTTTTTATATTTTTTTATTTATTTTTAATACGAAATCCAATTTACCTTTACACATTAAGATTAGTTTTGATTAACTTTTACCAGGGCCCTTGCAATAAATAAATATAATAAAATATAATAAATTTTCATTCCTTTCGTACTAAACCGCCTTTAATTAGTTTCTTAAAGTCTTCAAATATAATTAGAATCAAATTTAACTCGTGAATTGCGAATATCTTTTAGCTTTTTAAGTAAATTATGTTCAGGAATGTGTATTTGTGTGTATGTGCCTATATATATGTGTGTGTGTATGTGTAGGCTTTTGTACGCGTTTGGTTGTGTATGTGTGTGTTGTGTGTTTTTTTTTATATATATTTGTATATGTGTGTACACTTGTTGAATTCATATACTCCTTAAGTTAATATTTTTTTTTGTTTTATTATTTTTTTAATTTAAATCTAATTTTGAGATTTATATTTAAATTTAGATTTGTACGTCAAGCTTTTTCCTAAAAAAATTATTTTCTATAAAATTTGTCCCATTTATTTAAACTAAAAATCGCTATGATTTATTTTTCAACACGAATGATAACAGTTTGCCTTGTTTCTATGGAAAGAGATTTTTTATTTTCTTAGCTTACTTCCCTGTCAACCACTCCTTCCCCCTTTTTACTTCTTTCCTTTTTTCTTCTTTTTTTTTTTTTTTTTTTTCATTTTCTTCTTCCCCTACCATTTTCCGCCCAGACAAGGCTAAATTTCAACTTTTAACACTCGAATCAGTTAAGGGGTAGGGAGTTTTAAAAAATCTAAAAATAAAAACAGACATAGATATCTGTCTGCTTTCATATTAATCCCCCCCCCTTACTTTTCCGTGATGAAAATTTTTTTGGGACTTCTACCGGTATAATATCTTTGTTCATTTTGTCATTTGTTTCTTTCTTAAATAAAGTTCGACGCGAGAATTTTCTCGTAGAAATGGCCATTCAACGAATTTGAACATCGGACTTTTGTTTTATTTTATAATTGGCTCTGTAATTTGAATATAAATTACATTGAGTCCTTCACCTTGATCAATTTTAATATTAATATAATTAATATTAATTAGGATCGGGTTTTGGGGATTTACCTACCTGCTTTTCCTTTTGGATTAAAGTTATATATATATATTTTGTGTGTGTGTGTGTGTGTGTGTGTGTGTGTGTATTCCTCTTGTCACGTTCATGGGTTTGTATGTTTTTCTTATGTCCTTATGTAAGATATTTAACAGTCGATACATCAATATATATGCTGCCGTCATTTTGGACGTCATATCGATATAAATATTTTGCCGTTATCTTTGACTGCAAAGGATCACTCCTTTCTTAATAATCTGCGTAGCTCTTGGAATGTATTTTAGCTACTCGAATACGCCTTCGGATTCCAGTTCCACACTTTTCGCTCTCTGTTAATACACTTCCTAGATATTCAAATTTTTGTACTTGTTTCATTTTGGAATCTCTGATTATCAATTTACTGTTTAGACTCATCCTTTTTTAACAACCATGCATTCTGTCTTCATGCAGCTGATGTTTAATGCTTTTTACTCGCTTTTTTTTCTAGTTTTTACAAGAACAAAAAAGTCCTTAATCATTTTAACAAAGCCTAAATATACTAGTATTTTTACTCGCTTTTTTTTCTAATTTTTACAAGAACAAAAAAGTCCTTAATCATTTTAACAAAGCCTAAATATACTAGTATTTTTACTCGCTTTTTTTCTAATTTTTACAAGAACAAAAAAGTCCTTAATCATTTTAACAAAGCCTAAATATACTAGTATTTTTACTCGCTTTTTTTCTAATTTTTACAAGAACAAAAAAGTCCTTAATCATTTTAACAAAGCCTAAATATACTAGTATTTTTACTCGCTTTTTTTCTAATTTTTACAAGAACAAAAAAGTCCTTAATCATTTTAACAAAGCCTAAATATACTAGTATTTTTACTCGCTTTTTTTCTAATTTTTACAAGAACAAAAAAGTCCTTAATCATTTTAACAAAGCCTAAATATATATAAGATATACTGACATTTTCAAATATATATATATATATACTAGCAGTATAGCCCGGCGTTGCTCGGGTGTAATGAAAGCTTTAATACTAATCAATGGTCCTGGAGCTCAGACTCTTTGGACGTTGGCACGGAAGACTAAAAAGCAATACTTGTTTCCAGTTAAAGCAAAACTGTAGACTGAAAGAAAAATGAATGGATGTAAGTCAAATTTTGATTTCCTGCTATCGATATCAAATTTTTTTTCGTCGTAAACTGAATTTTGAATGTTAAATAAGTCTTCTGAGTAAATGGTATCATAGCTGAGACTAAGAATTACAATTATACCTACTTAGAGCCAAATCCGAAGCAAAAACTAAAATAAAAGGGCTGAAAAACATACAGATATACAGGCAGATAAACAGACACACACCAAAACATCTTGCCGTTTATATATATATATATATATATATATATATATATTATCGATTTTCTGCACTATTGTAAGAACTGCAATCTTGAAACTTCTTAATATCGTTTCTTATGTCTTTGTCTATGAGTGTATCAAATTTGATTAAAATCGGACCACTCCTTCTATAACCCGATTTTTTCGATTATAGATTTTCGATATTTATTGGGGGGTACCTCGACACAAAACCTAGCTAAGAACACTCACAGACGCTTATAGTACAACTGTGTAAATTTTCAAGAAAATCGGTTCAGCCGTTTTGGAGTCTATAGGTAACGGACACACACACACAGACAAAGTTTCATTTATAAATAAGTTTATATATATATAGTCATCCGCAGACAGATCTGTTTCGCTGTATCACAGCTCATCAGTACGGTTAGACTCCGATTACTTTTAACCAAGGATTGAAACCCGACCGAATTGGCGTCAGTCGGCGGTTCTACCTCAGGGCTATGGGTGCTCGGTTATATATATATATATATATATATATATATATATATATATATATATATATATATATATATATATATATATATCGATGTTTAAATCCGTTGAATAGCGATTTCTACGGGGACTTTCCCGTTTCCTCAGCAACGGCGAAACGAAATATTTATTCAAAATTCAAATGACAAAAGATTTTATACCGGTAGAAGTCTCGAAAACTTATATTGGTATATCCGCGGGGGATTTTAAGCAACGTTATTACAATCATAGGTATTCCTTTTCCAACCCAAATCAAAAATATCAAAGAGCCCTTTCAGGAAGATTTTGGAAAATGAAGGAAGAAAGGCTAAACCCCATAGTTAGTTGGAAACTGTTAGGCTCAGCCCGTACTTTTAGAAATTTTCACGATAGGTGCAATCTATGTTTAGAGGTAAAAATACAAATATTAAAGTACCCAAAACAACACCTACTTTTAAATTTACGGAAAGAATTTATTAGCAAATGCCGCCATAAGTCGAAATTTGCGAATTTTAAAACTTAAGATTTAAGTTTTAAATTTAATCTATGATTTTAGTAAAATAATATTTTTTAAGCTAGTAAATTTGAATCGACATTTTGCAAAGACAAATCTTTTGACTTGCTTTGGCTAACTCCAGAACATCTTTAATCTACCGTCACGGAACTACACATAGTAGCACGCATTTTTTTTGTTTTTTGGGGGGTTTTTTTTTGCTAGTGGAATGGGGATGGTAGGCAAAAACGCTATAAATATTTTTACATTAAAGAAAGGAGAGAGAAAAAATTCCATTTTAAAGAGACAGAGGAAGGCAGCGGATAACATTTGCAGGGCCTGATCAGGCGGATGACGGAACGGGGGTTGCAAGGTGTAACAGGAGCAAACATACTAAGAGCCACAAGAGATAGGGAGACGTAGAGAACCATGATCGCCTACGTCCTGAAGGGACAGGGCACATAGAAGAAGAAGAAATTTGAATCGCACTACCAAATACAAATCCCAGCCTTAGAGAAGGTATCTATATACCTTCCTGCCTTTTTCTATCTAAATATCTAGTATTTAACATCTAAGAATCTGTAGACTTTTTTAGTCCTCATTTTTTGCTGCATCTTTATGTATTTTGTTTTGTTTTTGTGAAGATTCTTACTTCCATTTTGTTGTTCACCCACGTCTATTGAACAGGTTAAGAAGTTCATCTCTTGTTCCCTGTTTAGGATGTGGTTTCCGGCTTTCTCTTTTCCAATCTTCTCACTTTGTTTCTTTTTATTTCAATTGGTGTAGATAGATCTATCTATCGACCAGTTCACACTCCACCTACGTCTATTGAACAGTTTAAGAGGCTCATCCCTTGTTCCTTGTTTAGGATGTGGTTTCCGGCTTTCTCTTTTCCAATTTTTTCACTATTACGTAGCCGCTTGCTCGGGGTGATACGATTAAAAAAGATAATTCTATTGCTCATACAACTTCCATGCACCTTGTTATAATTGTATATGTATATGTATATTTATTTTTAATGCTAAATCTATATTACCTTTTACAAGTCAACCACCCATCCGTGCATGGAGTACTGCTGCCATTTATGGTCAGGCGCCCCTGCCGTTCTCCTCAGTGTTCTTGACAGGCTCCAAAGAAGAGTCTGTAATGTGATAGGTACTGATCTGGCGGCTCGACTGCAGCCACTTCCCCACCGACGAAATGTGGCCTCCCTTTGTCTGTTCTATAAATACTTTTATGGCTTCTGCTCGGACGAACTTAAGTCACTGATGCCTCCCCAACAGGTGTTTACTCGTGCAACCAGACTGGCAACTGGGTCTCACCCATTCACAATCAGGTTAGCCAAATGCAGACGACAATTTTACTCCTGCAGCTTCTTCTCTCACACTTCCCGCCTGTGGAAATCGCTCCCGTATTCTTGCTTTCCTGACGGCTACAACCTCCAGAAATTTAAATGCAAAGTCAATACTCATCTACTAATCACTGGACTCTAGCTCTCTCCCCACCCCCGTATAACCTTCCCTTTCTCTCCACCTATGTATCTGTCATCGCACCTGCTTTCTCAGCTTTCTATTGTTCCTTTCTAACTAGTTTGTACTCCTCACTCTTTTCTAATTAATCTTTTTACATTTATGTAGCCCCCTGCACATCAGTGGCGTTTCCGCCTTGCTCGGGGTGAAATGATTAATATATATATATATATATATATATATATATATATATATATACTAGCAGTATAGCCCGGCGTTGCTCGGGTGTAATGAAAGCTTTAAAATTAATCCATGGTCCTGGATCTCAGACTCAGCCTAAAGAATATTTGTGTGAAGTTTGGTAAGAATCGGAGGATAAAAATTGTAAATTTGTATAAAGGACATACAGACAGATAAACAGATACACACACAAACATCTTGCCTTTTATATATGTATATATTATTGATTTTCTGCACTATTGTAAAAACTGCAAACTTCAAACTTCTAAATATCGTTTCTTATGTCTTTTCTATGAGTGAATCAAATTTGATTAAAATCGGACCACTCCTTCTATAACCCGATTTTTTCGATTATAGATTTTTGTTATTTGTCTGAGGTATCTCGACACAAAACCCAGCTAAGAACACTCGCTTATAGTACAACTGTGTAAATTTTCAAGAAAATCGGTTCAGCCGTTTTGGAGTCTATAGGTAACGGGGACACACACACACACACACACACACAGACAAAGTTCCATTTATAAATAAGTTTATATATATATATATATATATATATATATATATATATATATATATATATATATATATATATATATATATATATATATATATATATATATAAAAAAAAAACTTTATATTTTTTTAGTCATCCTTTTCGAGCCTGTTGCGCTGTATCATAGCTCATCAATGTGGCTAGACACATCCACTTACTTCTGGCCGGGATCGAAACTCGACCGATTTGGTGTTAGTCAGAGTTGCTACCCACTAAGCTATAGGCGCATGAAATCAGAGAAGGGAAATTTTAACGTCTAGTATATAAGCAGTGTATACATACGCCAGTCACCAAAAGAACTCTATTCATTTCTGATAAGTCACGCATAGATCGGAAAAGTGGAAACTATTTTTAAAATATCCCGCTCTAGAGAGCTCAATCGTAATGAGAGCATAGTGTATTAGTCATCCACATACAAGCCTGTTTCACTGTATCACAGCTCATCAGTGTGGCTAGACACATCCACTTGCTTCTGGCCGGGATATATATATATATATATATATATATATATATATATATATATATATATATATTGAATTTTTTTTTATTACAATGGTCTATAAAAGCATTATATTAGTACACAAAAATTTTCATGTTTCAGACCAATACTCTTCTTCTTTATGTGATAGTTTAAAATAAATTGTGAAAGTGGTTTATTTAAAATAGAGTTATATAGAGATGATGGACTTATGATAGTACAAATTCCACACATTTTAAAACCGATAAAATTAGAAAACTAATTGATAGAGAATTCAAAATTTTAAACCTAAAAGTAATAATCAACATTAATTTAAAAGTAGTGAACCTCCTTGATGTAACACTAGACTTCGTAAATGATTCTTATCAACCATATATAAAAATTAACGAATATCTATTATACATCCATCCAAAGTCTAATCATCTCCAAGTATAATCAAACATGTACCGTTCTCCATAGAATATAGAATTCGTAAAAACTTTCTCGTGAAAAAGCATTTTATAAACATAAAGGATTTTATCCTAAAGAATAGTGGCTATAAAACCATGATATTAAATACATAAAAAATATAGCTATAACAGGAAAAATAGAAATAGAAAATTCATTTGGTAGACCCCTTCTTTTAACTAAATGGTTAGCACCAAGTTAATTAAGAAACATTTCTCTAATAATAACACTCTAAATAATTTTTTAATAAAAATACCCTTAAAGTAAGTTATACTTCTACAAATAATCCGGAAATAAATTATTAAAAATCAAAATAATATAATCTAAAATCAGCGCGTGAACCAAAATAACAATCACTATCTAAATAATAAAAATAACAACAGTACAAATTTATGTAATTGTCGAAATCCTAACAACTGACTACTGGAAAATAAATGTCTAACAAATTCTATTATGTACCAGTGTAATATAATATCAAATGAAAACCCACCTATTAAAAACTTTACATTGGATCTACTAAGAACACTTTTAACCAGCGTTGATATTTGCATTTAACTTCCTTCAAAAACAATACATACAGAAATCAAACATCACTTTCTGCGTATTTTTGGAAGTTAAAGGATACAAACAAAACCCCCAAAGTAAAATGGACAATTCTGAAAAAAAAACAAGAATCTGTAAGTCGTTCTACGACATCTACCCTCTGTGTCTGAGTAAAAAGCTGGAGATTTTAAGGTTCCCTAAAAATAAAGGACTACTGAATCATAGAGATGAATTGACCGTTTTATGTAAACATCGAAAACATTTTTCTTTAAAATTTAAATAATTACAATGTTTCATTTATAAATTATGCACCAATATAACTTATAATTTAAGAATTATTTTACTAAAATGAATAACCTACACAATACTTATTTGGTTGTCTTAACTACAATATACCTTAGTATATCATAATAATATAATTCTAATTCTAACCTAAACACTCCAGCCCTTTTACTTATGAGGTAGTACAAAATCAAATTAAAAAATCCAACCTTCTGTGAAAAATTATTGTCTCCCCATTTCAATAATGCATGGTCCCACTATGTATCTTACCCAGACAAAATCAAAAAGTGATATGCTTCCTTTCACGACTAAAACCTTTAACTCCATAGTTACCTAATTCTCATTTTTGATTGAACAATATTGACACACCTACAAGCATATTCTCGATCTACCCTTTCTACTACTATTCATTCAGTTTCTAAATAACCATGAATTCATCTTACATTTTCTAAATAAATCATTTTCACAATTTATTTTAAATTATCACCTGAAGAAGAACAGCATTGTTCTGAAACATGAAAATTTTTGAGTAGTGATATAATACTTTTATAAAATATTAAAAAAAAAATTCAATATTAAGCTCTACTTTTTATCGAGCACTCTTTATAAAAGTAAATGCTTGAATACTTTGCCATTGCGCCTCGGCCTTTTGGCTGGGGAGCGACAATGACCAAAATAAGACCAGTTTAGACCAGTTCAGACTAGTTCTGAACCTATCCACTGCGGTGGATAGGTAATATTTGACCAGTACCTGGGCGTACGCGCTCAGGTTCCCCACATTAAAAAAGACCTTGTGTCACATCTCTCTCAAGTGGGGGAGAAGAGTAAATAATACTTCGCCATTGCGCCTCGGCCTTTTGGCTGGGGAGCGACAATGACCAAAATAAGACCAGTTCAGACTAGTTCTGAACCTATCCACTGCGGTGGATAGGTAATATTTGACCAGTACCTGGGCGTACGCGCTCAGGTTCCCCACATTAAAAAAGACCTTGTGTCACATCTCTCTCAAGTGGGGGAGAAGAGTAAATAATACTTCGCCGTTGCGCCTCGGCCTTTTGGCTGGGGGGAGCGAAAATGACCAAAATAAGACTATAGTGGGTATTAATCTACCTGTTTTATCACTTTCTTAATATATATATATATATATATATATATATATATATTAAAGAAATAAAAGTGTATAGCTTGATGTTACACATTATGAAATTGTATTAAAAAGCAAAGCAACCGGTTTCGCTCTCGCTCATCAAGCCTCTATGAAAGATTTTAATTGGAATTAAAGTAAAGTGTGTTATGAAAATGATGGGATAAACAAATGTGAATACAAGGAGCTAGAGGCTAATAATATCGAGCCCCAACAATTCATGCTGTTTGCACAGTTCAGGCTTGCGGTACCCTATATATATATATATATATATATATATATATATATATATATATATATATATATATATTATTAATTAATTTGTTTAAACATTATTTTTAATGGTTACTTGTATTTGAGTAGATACTCTGTTTTTTTTTTTTTGTTTTTTTTTTATATAATTAAACATATATTTATATATAAATCTACCAGCCTTAATAACCGAGAAATCTTGTTAGGAAATTATACTTCCTCTGACAAGATTCGAACGTACGTCGTAAATTGATCTGACGTATCTTAGACCGCTGGACTACGAAGGAATTTGCAGTTAAACAAAGCTCGAATTAAGCCTTATTACACATAACTTTCTGATTTTCCGTAATATTTCTATCTACTCTCTTTTCGTAAGTAATTTAAACAAATGTAAAAACAGGCAATCTTTTTATGAAATGTTACAATATGGATTAACTCGCACATATATTTTTTAAATTATATATATATATATATATATGTTTGTGTGTGTGTTCGTATTAATTGAAAGGTATGCTTGATAAGTCAATAATATAATCATTCAACTATGACAGTTCCATTGTAATGACTATAAAACCGGACATGAATTAAATATTAAAATACGAAGAGATCGCTAAGCTGATGTCATTTGTGCTCAGTTCTGGAAAAAAAAAATTGTCACTCCGCTTTGTTCAAAATATATTTCAAAGCGTCATTGACTTTTTGCTTTACTTTGACGTCTTTTTTTTTTGTTGTTGTTGTTTTTTGGCGAGGAGTGGTAATGATGGGCGTCCTGACGAACTTCAATTTGCACAATGTTGCAAAACATCCGGTTACAAAGGTAAGACGGATAAATTTATTTGCAGTCAAACATTTACAACGTGGATATTAAAAATTGAATTTTATATTAAACAAGAAACATAAGCATATATTGCAATTTGATCTTAAGCAAAAAACGATACTTTGCGCTAAGCGCAACCCAAGACCCACCACACTAACAATGGCATACGAGAAGAGCTCTTTGCCCAATCACCATGCAACAGATGTTCTTTGATCAAATTCAAGTCTGTGGAAAGTTGTTTTCCTATCCATATTCAAAAAATATAAACACCCAAGTATCCCGAAGTAAAGAATCTATTATTTTATCCATATGTAATGTTTTTGAACAGTTCATCCAATGAAAGTGACAGTCATGGTAGATGGTTATTGCTATGAATATCAGATAGGGTAGTAGGAAGTCATGGAAAAGGAAAATAAACAGCAATTGACACTTGATGTTAATTTTGCAGTGTTCAGGTAAAAATTTATTAGACAATTTCATTGAGTGGCAGTTCTTAGAAAAACTTTTAGAGTTGATAGAAATAAGAGAGACTAGGTTTTGAGTAACCATAATAGCGTGTCGTAGCAATAGAAATCTGGACTTGCGGGACAAAAGAATGGAGTTTATCTGAACATTTGCCAAGAAAATAACGATAGGCTTGCAACGTTGTGTCGGTGATGGAATTTTTTTTAATTTGAAAGACATTAAGACAGTGTAAAAGCTTTTGAATTTTAAAAAGTGAGGTTTGAGCAGCTCCAACCCAAATATTAAAGCATAATCCATCTCTTGAAAAGTTTAAAAGAATATTGCCATTGTCCATTTTTCTCTGTAATATTCAATTCAATGAAGGCTAGATAAAAGAGGACTGAGCAGCTCCAAATGAAATTGTCGGAAATTTACAGATGTAACGGGTCTCCTGATTGGCTGATTTAACCCGAACCTCGTTTTGAACTTTAGGCGGGCTTTACCAGAGGTTTTATGTTTTTTTTACACGATGGTTTTGTTCTCTCCTTTTTTCAGCTAGCACGAACAGTATCGGACGTATTGTGCCGCTCCGGATTTTTGTTGCAGCAGGGCCTAAATTGGCGCCCACTTGTCTCGCTATATCGAGACCATCTTACCAATTCTTTGTAATCTTTTAGGCTAATGCCACAACTTTGTAACAGAGAAAATCTCTTGTTACCCTTCTTACCTTAAAAAGGATACCCTATGGGCAAAGCCTTGCCTTCCTAGAGAAAAATTCTCTAAGCACTATCATCTTATACCAAGATAAGAAACTGTGAAAGAAGCTGACCCAGAAGAAAGTTCCTGTACGTCGCGGATCGCAGTTCCTTGTGTCTTTTTCATCCCACTCCTAGACGGAGGATACTATACCAAGCTAAGCAGAGAAAAGAGACTATACCAAGCTACACTGTAGCAGCAAAATTCAGCATATTTTTGCAAGACAAATAAATTGTTTTTTCTATACCAGGTATGTCTTGTTATGTTTGATAATTTCCTTTCACTGCTTAAGCGCTAAGCTATGTGAATATATTTCTCACAAAATATAAGAGCAATAGTATGTGCGTTGTGGTGCGTTGTGGATATCGACTCGGAACAACAAATCGGGGAGCCGAGTTCGAATTCCAGTTGAATTCGTTGCACTCACTTACGCACAAATACCCTTGGGAATGGTATTAATCCGTTTCTTTCCTCCAGTTATGGGTTAAATAATAGGACAGATTGGGTTCTATAGCCTTGGCTGGCAACCAGTCTACCGCAGAAAGCAATGGAAACCTAATGCGGGATAATCTTCTGCCCAGTCAGTCATGTCTCTTTCGTGACATGATCGCCCGAAGCGTGTATCACGTATGGCACTTAACTGACTGAGTCTGTTTTCAGCCTAACCCGTCTCTTATAAAGATTAATTCTATATTACTCTTTTGCATCTTTCTTTGAAATTTTCAGCTCCAAGCCAAATATATCAGCAATGGTCTACATTTGTCTTAACCTGTCTCTTTTGAAGATTAACTTTATATCGCCCTTGTCCATTTCTCGTATATTAAAAGTTTGCAATGCAGAGTATGCTTTTTATAATTCACCATTATTTTCCTCTAAAACAGGATTATGAATTGTGTATGAGGATTTGATACGAATGCATGTTTAATGAAAGTGAAGATTATGTGAATAAAGGAGATACATAATTATTGACCCTTGAATTGATATGGTTAATATTTAGTTTTCATGGAAGCACGCACGTGGTAGTCTATTTCACAATGTTGTTCTCGGATAAAAGAAAGCTGAGCAAAATTTGCTCATTATTACTGGAATACGGAAGAAATGAGGTTGATTAAACTCCGTGGAAGTAGAACGGTAGGTAAATGTCTGAACTAAAAATGACCTTAATCGTTGATTTCACGATTTGTTCTTATCAAATCGTGAAATAAAGGCGGTTTGAACGGGTAGCTTTCAGATTCTTTCACACGAGTGCACGTGTCCCCCAAGCCTCTATCTTGGGTCCTTTGCTGTTTCTAATCTTCATCAATGATCTCTATGATACCAGAAGTTTCCAAATAGATATTTACTAGCAGTATAGCCCGGCGTTGCTCGGGTTTAATGAAAGCTTTAAAACTAATCCATGGTCCTGGAGCTCAGACTCAGCCTAAAGAATATTTGTGTGAATTTTGGTGAGAATCGGATAAAAATTGTGGATTTGCATAACGGACATACAGACAGATAAACAGACACACAAACAAACTTGTCTATATATATATATATATATATATATATATATATATATATTATCGATTTTCTGCACTATTGTAAGAACTGCAACCTTGAAACTTCTGAATATTGTTTCTTATGTCTTTGTCTATGAGTATATCAAATTTGATTAAAATCGGACTACTCCTTCTATAACCCGATTTTTTCGATTATCGATTTTCGATATTTATCAGGGGTACCTCGATACAAAACCTAGCTAAGAATACTCGCAGATGCAGTTTCCAAATAAGTATTTATGCAGATAACACTGTCATTTACTCGTGTTTTAATAGGAATTTCCTCAGAGCTGGCTGATGGCCTTGAAAAGGATCTCCCATCAATGGTTAACGGGTACAACATATGGATTGTAAATTTTCACGCCTTCAAAAAAACAAAAAAAAAAACAAACAGCCTTCATTCAACCACCATAGAGAAAATTTCTGCCTGCCATCAGCATCGCTGATGCTATACTTTTGAAGAGGAACACATTGAGCTATCATGGCTTCACGTTTTGAACTGACTTGAAGTAGTGTGACTACATAGAATCAATAGTTTCTTCTACTACAAGGAAGATTGAGTCACTGTGTCGTACCAAAAAAATGTTTCTCGACAGAATCCATCTTAACATTTACACATCTGTCCATACATTGAATTACTGTTGCCATATCTGATATTCATTTCGAGTTTGATAAAATACAAAAAAGGATCTACAATATTATTGATACTGACCTGGCATCTTGAATTCAGTCATTTTCTCACAGATATGACGCGGCATCTTCTCTATCTTTTCTATATATATTTTCACGGCAACTGCTCTGATGAGATTTTTTTTTTACCTGGTGTCCCGTCTACATAAATTTAAGTGTGCTACTAAATTAGCATCTAGTAGGTCCCACCTGTTTACTGTTGAACTAACTAAATGCAACCGCCACTTTTTACCCAACAGTTTCTTATCTCATATTTATCAGCTAAAACTCCGTTTCGATTAAATACTTCACTGGTAACTATAATCTTCAAAAGTTTAAATGAAACGTCAGTCGCCATCTTCTGTATTTGATTGGGGATGAAATTATTATTATTATTATTTTTATTATTATTATTATATATATATATATATATATATATATATATATATATATAAAGAATCACAAGATAGCCAAAACCTACCGCGGTTTCACACAACGGCTCGTCAGGGCAAAGGCAAACCAAAGATTATCCAAATAAGTAGACACCACCAAGACTAACGAACCAGACCACTAACCGAGGGGGGGTAAAGGAAAAAAAAAAATCCAAACTACGCTAACACACTAAGCAAGAAATTTAATTTTATGGAATTTACATCTGTTCAGCATTTCTGTTTTGGCATTAATTAGGTTATGGGCAGGTTCGAACCTAGCTATCGCTAATTTCTCCTCACCACATAAATTACAGAATTTACTGCCCTTATTGTAATCGGGACATTTTTTTATTATTTCCCATTTCAATATGGGGTCTCTTTTAGTTTTAGTTTTTATGTCCCATACGTAATTAGATAAGGTCGTACTGTGTTTATACTTCTCATATTTATATATATATATATATATATATATATATATATATATATATATATATATATATATATATACTGTTAAATAAAACAAACAATGAATAGCTATTATATTTAATCATAAGCCGTGCTAAACATCATATCTCGGCTCTAATTTCAGGTGAAAATAAAGAGAAAAATTGTCCAACATTCGGACATTTTTATTATACTGGTTCTAAGCTTTCGGCTCACATGAGCCATCTTCAGAGAGGTTACAGGAACGTTGACATAAAGACATCCACCATCAAAGATGATTTTATCTTGTTGACACAAAACATTGCTATGCGACAATAACAGTCACCGAATAGTAGACGCAGCTTAAAACCGAAAGCTCAGAACCAGCATAATAAAAAAAAAATATCCAAATATCCAATTTTTGTCTTTATTTTCACCTGAGATTAAAGCCAAAATACGATGTTTATAACGGTTCATGATTACAGATAATATACATTCATTGTATGTTATATTTAACAGTATATGTTTAGAAAATTATCTGCTGCCTCTATACACTATATATATAAATGGTAACCCCAAACAATAAAAAAGAACCAGATGACCCATAAAAAACAATTCTAAAACATAAAGACGAAATCAAAAAACTCTCTCACACACACACGCGCGTGCGCACACACGCACACCAAATTCAAAATATCGTCACAGCAATAAAAACAACCAGCTGACCAATGAAGAGACTTGTAGATAAGGAAGGCGCCTAGAAGATAATTTTAACGTACTAATGATGGAACCCCAAACCAAAATCATTTCAAATTGGTGTAAGCACTTGATTCATTCATCTATTTATTTATTTATTTATCCATTTATACACGAGCTGATGTGAGAAACCACAGACAATTCAACCAATCAGCATTTGTTTTATTTTATCTTATTTTATTGATTTGATTTATTTTTTTATTTTTTATTTTTCTACTTACTTATTTATATACAACAACATGGCCCTCAGAAACAAAAGGAACTCGATACGTAAAGCCACAAATTTATTCGCCTGAAGAGAGTCAATCTTGGACTCGAAACACGTGTAACGTAACAAATACCATTATGGACACTTAAAAAATAATAACATGTATAATAACAACAACAATAAATATACACTTTAAACAAAACGTTCACGGCCTCTCACATTTTTTCTATACCAATTTCTCTCGTTGGAACAAACCTATTTCTTTTCCTAATATATATATATATATATATATATACTTTTGTGACATGAAACAAACTGCAGAAGAACTAGGCGACATTGACCTCGTGTATATCTGCATACTTAGAGAATTTAAAATAACAACAATCTATTCAAGCATGAAGTGACTCTACGCCAGTGCCGTTCCCTGAAAAAATATTGTCGGGTTAAGCAAATAAAACTTTTGTAATCTAAGACGAACATGAATAATATATACAGTGGCTAAAGAAAGGTTTTTTAGCCTGGAGTAAAAAAGACATGCAATTTCGAAATTTAATTACGTAATTCCAACTCAATGTAAATACTCTATAAAACTTTCACGGCTTCTGTTCCGATGGACTTAGCTCACTGGTGCCCCCATATATGAACTTATTCTTACAGCTACAATCTTAAAAAATTAAATGTAAAGTCAATAGTCATCTCCTAACCTGCATCCTCTCTCTCTCATGCTCGTTTCTCTGTCCACTCCACTCTCATCAGTATTCTCATCCTTCTCTTACCCACTTCCTGACACCCACTATAACCTGTCACTCTTTATCATAACTTTCCTCCTATGTAACCCCCTGCAAAATAGTGGCAGTAAAAAGCCTTGCTTGGGGCGATACGCACTCTCATCAGTATTCTCATCCTTCTCTTACCCACTTCCTGATACCTCCTATAACCTGTCACTCTTTCTCATAACTTTCCTCCTATGTAATCCTCTGCAAAACAGTGGCAGTAAAATGCCTTGCTTGGGGCGATATGATTATAAAAAATAATAAAATAAAAATAAACAGTATTTGGAAATAGTATACAGCTGGTCCTATATTAACTAGTTTCTCTGCTTGTATTCAATTTCTGAAGGATTTGATCACGTTCTTCTGATCCTTATCTTGTCACTCCTTTAGAAATGTTTTTTAGGATTGCGACTGAAGTGATTTTGGTCGCACGCTCCCGAAGTTTTCGATCAAGGTGCTCCCAAACGTGCTCTATTGGATTCATGTCAGGACTCTGGGCTACCCATGGCAGTGATTTGATTCCTTGCGATTCCTTCCAGGTCTTTGCTACATTGTTAGTATGAGATGTCGCTCCATCTTCTTCAAAAAGATAGACATCCTTGTCAATTTGAATTCGTTTCAAATAGTGGGAGTAGTTTTTTAATCTAATATTTGATAGTATTTTGAACCGTTCAACCGCTTGTCAGCAAGAATCAGCTTATATATCCTTTCCAAACAGGGAACCCATCAACACAATTACTCCAGTCCTTCCATGTTTCACTGTCGCCTGCATACATTCAATATTCCATGTCTCATTGTAGTTTCTCATAACATAAACCTAGTGGCGGACTCGCCTTGCTTGGGGTGTCATCTTCTTTTACTTTTTTTTCTTTTTCGTCTTCTTTTTCTTTTTCTTCTTATTTTTCTTTTTCTTCTTCTTTTTCTTTTTCTTCTTCTTCTTATTTTACTTCTTTTACTTCTTTTTCTTCTTTTACTTCTTTTTCTTTTACTTTTTTCTCTTTCTTTTTCATTTTCTTCTTTTTCTTTATCTTCTACTTTTTCTTTTTATTGTTATTTTTCTTCTTTTACTTCTTTTCTTTTTCTTCTTCTTTTTTAATTCTTCTTCTTTTACTTCTTCTTTTTCTTTTTCTTTTTCTTCCTCTTTTACTTCTTCTTTTACTTCTTTTTCTTTTTCTTCTTCTTCTTTTTCTTTTTCTTCTTCTTTTTCTTCTTCTTTTTATTTTCTTCTTCTTCTGTTACTTCTCCTTTTTCTTTTTCTTCTTTGTCTTTTTCTTTTTCTTCTTTTTCCTCTTCTTCTTCTTTTTCCTCTTCTTCTTCTTTTACTTCTTTTTCTTTTTCTTCTTTTTCTTCTTCTTCTTCTTCTTTTTCTTCTTCCTTTTCTTCTTCTTTTCCTTTTTCTTGGGCCAAGTCATTTCAGGATGCAGGCAATCATGGATTTTCACTTGCTTCTATCTTTTGTCATACCTAATGTTTTTCCTTCACGGTATCTCTGCTAAACCCTGCACCACCATCCCAAAAACCTTAGTTATCTATTCCTGATTACAAGTATAAGTTTCCTTTTCTATTGCATTCACACCAAGATGTTGTCCTTGCTCATATGTTCGGTTCATGGTATCCTCAGTATCCTTGTGTAGAATCACATTTCTGTTGCTAGAGTCTCTCCTTCATCTTTGAGAAGATCAACTAGCATATGTTGCCATATTGGAGGACAGATATCACATAAGAGCCCGGCACTCTTTTCTTTGTCTCCAACGAAATCGTTCAGTTTTTCAATACTCTCTCTCTCTCTCTCTCTCTCTCTCTCTCTCTCTCTCTCTGCTTGGCCTTTGTAATGCGTTTTTGGCTAAACAGAGTATTGAGACGATTAAAAACGACCCCCCCCGAAAAAAAAATAACACCCAATCATGGGACTGATGATGATGATTAAGAAATAACCTGAAGTAAAGAATCTATTACTCGCTACGCACAGAAGTCTCCCATATTTTTGCTTTCCTGACGGCTACAACCTCCAGGAATTTAAATGCAATGTCAATACTCATCTATTAACCACTTGACTTTAGATCTTTCCCCACCCCGTATATCCTTTCCTTTCTCCCCACCTTTGAAACTGTCATTACACCTGCATTCTCATTTTTCTATTGCTCCTCTCTAACTGGTTCGTCTTCCTCTTCACTCTTTTCTAATTAATCTTCTTACACTTATGTAGCCCCCTGCACACCAGTGGCATAACCGCCTCGCTCGGGGTGATACGATTAATATATATATATATATATATATATATATATATATATATATATATATATATGAATTATTACGGATTGATAAGAGTGATATAGAGCTGGTCTTTGAAAGTTCGTATCCTAACTTCCTCTTTACGCCGATATAACCGCAACAGCTGGCATGTTGTGCTCAAGTCAAACCGTTTAAAAATTTCGACACCAAAGAGCGGAAAAGAAAACAATAGTCAAACAATAAATATATGAAAGCAGTAAGTAAAGGCTTAACAGTCATGAAAGACACGGACCAATTTTTTAGTAATTGGCCATGTGTAGACGGTAATGTAAGGAGATTGTGGAGTAAATTATCTGAATGATATCGGTTAGTTACTATATATATGCAATATACATGAATATGCCTAATCTATCTATTCATTAATATATTTTAAGTCATATCTATCTATCTATCTATCTATCACGATATGTTTCTTTATCTATCTATCTATCTATCTATCTATCTATCTATCTATCTATCTATCACGATATGTTTCTTTATCTATCTATCTATCTATCTATCTATCTATCTATCTATCACGATATGTTTCTTTATCTATCTATCTATCTATCTATCTATCTATCTATCTATCTATCTATCACGATATGTTTCTTTATCTATCTATCTATCTATCTATCTATCTATCTATCACGATATGTTTCTTTATCTATCTATCTATCTATCTATCTATCTATCTATCTATCTATCTATCATGATATGTTTCTTTATCTATCTATCTATCTATCTATCTATCTATCTATCTATCTATCTATCACGATATGTTTCTTTATCTATCTATCTATCTATCTATCTATCACGATATGTTTCTTTATCTATCTATCTATCTATCTATCTATCACGATATGTTTCTTTATCTATCTATCTATCTATCTATCTATCTATCTATCTATCTATCTATCACGATATGTTTCTTTATCTATCTATCTATCTATCTATCTATCTATCTATCTATCTATCACGATATGTTTCTTTATCTATCTATCTATCTATCTATCTATCTATCTATCCCAATATGTTTCTTTATCTATCTATCTATCTATCTATCTATCTATCTATCTATCTATCTATCTATCTATCTATCGATAGTTTTTTGTTTCTTTATCTATCTATCTATCTATCTATCTATCTATCTATCTATCTATCTATCTATCTATCTATCTATCACGATATGTTTCTTTATCTATCTATCTATCTATCTATCTATCTATCTATCTATCTATCACGATATGTTTCTTTATCTATCTATCTATCTATCTATCTATCACGATATGTTTCTTTATCTATCTATCTATCTATCTATCTATCTATCTATCTATCTATCTATCTATCTAACACCATGTTTCTTTATCTATCTATCTATCTATCTATCTATCTATCTATCTAGCTAGCTAGCTAGCTATCTATCTATCTATCTATCTATCTATCTATCTATCAGATATGTTTCTTTATCTATCTATCTATCTATCTATCTATCTATCACGATATGTTTCTTTATCTATCTATCTATCTATCTATCTATCTATCTATCTATCGATATGTTTCTTTATCTATCTATCTATCTATCTATCTATCTATCTATCTATCTATCTATCACAATATGTTTCTTTATCTATCTATCTATCTATCTATCTATCTATCTATCTATCTATCTATCACGATATGTTTCTTTATTTCTTTATCTATCTATCTATCTATCTATCTATCTATCTATCTATCTATCTATCAGATAGAACACCTCGTTAATAAATGTAAAGGAAATAAATTGATGATTAGACACAAAAATTTATGTTTTCCCTAATATTTGTTTTAACAAATTTCAGCAACCCGTTTTTATGTAATGCTTTACAAATCAGATCGGAAGTGATTTTCAGTGATGAAAAATGAATGCAATTGTTACATTGAGTTTATAATGTGTGTTGTGTAACTGTTCTCGGTGGAGAATTTGGAATTGGCTACCCAAGATTAAATGCTGATTTGTTTTTCATGTGGAAAGTATGAATCTAGATTATACAAGAGAAATGTAGTCAGAGTGATTTTAGTAATAGAAATGAAATACTAGCTAATTTAACGATATAAATGCAATGATGGCAATTTTAACGAAAGAAATGTATTGTGATTTTAAAACCCCCAAAATAATGCGAGCGATTTTAACGATAGAAATACAATACTGACTATTGCAAAGATGGTAATGCTATGATAGCGATTTGAACGATAGACATTTTATACTAGCGATTTTTAAAATATTGATGCAATGTTCACAATGTCAACGATATAAATGAAATGCTAGCGATTTTAATGATATAAATCTTATATTAGTGCTTTTTAAAATATTGATGCAATATTCGCAATGTCACCGATATAAATGGAATGCTAACAATTTTAATGATATAAATCTTATACTAGCGATTTTTAAAATATTGATGCAATATTCGCAATGTCACCGATATAAATGGAATGCTAACAATTTTAACGATATAAATCTTATACTAGCGATTTTTAAAATATTGATGCAATATTCGCAATGTCACCGATATAAATGAAATGCTAGCGATTTTAGTAATAAAAATGCAGTGATTGCGATTTACTTAGATGAGTGACCGCTTGGGAATACCAGGTGCTGTAAGGGTTTAGTGACGGATGTGCGTTGTGTTGCAGCGGATATCGGCTTGGAACGAGAAATCAGTGAGCCGAGTTCGAATTCCAGTTGAATACCTTGCATTCACTTAAGCACTGGTACCCTTGGGAAAGGTATTATTCCTTCCCTTTAATTATGGGTTAAATAACAAGGGTAGGACTTGAGAGGCCTGCTCTTAAAAACAAATCCCAATGAATCTTGATACTCGAAAAGAAAAAAGTATTATTAGACACAAACGTTATATAAAACAACAATAAATTGTTGAAAAGAAAAAGGTATTACCAGCAATAAATAAATAAAAATTTAGTTAGCATTAAATGACCCGCCAAGGTTGATATGACATAAAATAAAACAGCTAACCTCTACTGAAACTTTTACTCTTATGAAGCCTCTGCTCATCAGTGGTGGTACCACCTTGCTTTCGGTGAAACGATTAAAAAAGAATTATACTTTCGACTTTTAATTTTTTCATATTTTTCATTTTGAATCTTGATACTCGAAAAGGAAAAAGTATTACTAGGCACAAAAACTAATATATAAAAAAAACAACAATAAATTGTTGAAAGAAAAAGGTATTACAGCAATAAATAAAAAAAATTAGTTGGCAAAAAACGAGGTTGATATGCCATGAAAACAAAACAACCAATTAATCTTCTGTACTTCCTGTGAATATTAGGTTCTTAGGACTTCCTCATTACTTGTCCCAATAACCTCAGCTGTTGTTCATGTGTTCAGTTCATTGTATTCTCAGTATTCTTCTATAGAACCACATTCCTGCTGCCTGAAGCCTCTCCTTCATCCATGAGGAGATCGTCCAACACTCACTGTCATACAGAAAAAGAGATATCACATAGCAATCCAGCACTCTTTTCTTTGTTTCCAGTAAGATTTTCTTGTCTCTCGTTACTCTGGTTAGCTTTGAAATTTGTCCTTGTTCATGTCTTAGAGTGTCAATGTCCATCCATCCTCTGTCAGAACGCTTCCTAGGTATTTAAAATTTTTACATGTTTTATTTTAGTTTCTCTTACCTGTAGCTGGCATTTTTGGGTCTTTTTTTTTTTTTTTTTTTGCTGATGACCATACATTCAGTTTTCTTGAAGTTTAGTATAAGTCCCTTCTGCTCACTTTCTCTTGCTACCTTCTCTAGAAGATTCTGTATTTTTTCCGTGTCTGCTTTTAGCACCGTGTCATCCGTGTATCTTACATTGTTGAGATTGTGGCCGCCAATGACGAATCCTGGCAAGGGTTTTATTTCTCTCAGAAAATCGTTTCGCTATAACACATCACTCAAGAAATCCTGAGCATGACATATAGATGGCGCCACTAAAAAAATCTATATGATTTTTATGAAGTACTACCTTTTAAATGACCCGTGACAAAACCTGGGCTCAATCAGATTATTAGTTTACAAATTACAGTTATTTAAGTGAAGCTACTGTTGCAAATTTTCCAAACAATAGAAAAAATTTAATTTCGTGTGTTGATAAAGCATTGCTTCTTGATGAGAAAAATACTGTTCAAGCAAAGTAAAGGCTTGATAAGTATTATTCAAACTCTGCTTCGTCGGAAACAACAGTTTAGAGATGGTATGAATGCGGTCGTACAGACACAAATGATGCTGAACGCTCAGGTCGCCCAACATTGGCAGTTGTCCCGGAAAATGCACACAAAAAATCCACAAACTCGTTTGGCCGATCGTAAATTGAAGTTGCGTAAGATAACAGAGGAGTTAAACATATCAGAAAGTGTATTCATCATTTTGTATGAAGGTTTGTCAATGAGAAATCTGTGTTCAAAGTGAGTACCGCGTTTGCTCACAGCCGGTCAAAAATAACAACGCGTCAACGATTCAGAGCGTTGGTTGCAACTGTTTCAACGCAACAAAAAGGAGTTTTTTTCGTAAATATATGTCAATAGATGAAACATTGATCCACCACTTCACTCCGGAGTCAAATTGGCAGTCAGCTGATTAGACAGCAGCAGATGAAAGCCGCCCAAAGTGACCAAAGAGGTAAACACCAGCAGGCAAGGCTTTGGCCGCCGTATTTGAGATGCGCAAGGTATTTTTGTTCATCGATTACCTTGAGAAATGGAAAACCATCAACAGCGAATATTATGTAGCATTATTGGTGCATTTGAAGGAAGAAATTGCCAAAAACGGTCACAAATGAAGAAGAAAAAAGTGATTATTCACCAAGACAACGCACCGTGTCACAAGTCGATTGTAACGTTGTCAAAACTACATGAATTTCACTTCGAATTGCTTCCGCATACACCCTATAATCCAGATTTGACTCTCAGCGACTACTGGCTGTATTCATACCTTAGAAGAATGCCCCAAGGAAAGAGATTTGGCTCCAACGAAAAAGTGATATCAGAAACTGAGGTTTATTTTTAGACCAAAGTCAAATCGTTCTATAAAAAGGCATCGAACTGTTAGAGATGCGTTGGAATCAGTGTATCACCCTAGAAGGAGATTATCTTGATGAATAAATTTGAATTTTGCTTAAAAGTTGTTGTTTTATTAGCTAGGCCCGGAATTTATTGAGTGATGTGTTAGAAGTTGAATAGATCAGATACAACAGAGAATTTGCACGAGATACTAGATTGGCAACTAGGTCCCACCCTTTTACAGTGAAACCGATAAAATGTAACCACAATTTCTACTCCAACAGCTTCTTTTCTCGCACTTCTCGCCTGTAGAATTCCCTTCCACATACTTGCTTCCCCAACAGCTACAATCTCCAGGAGTTTAAATGTAAGGTCAGTAGACACCTCCTAACACACTAACTCGCATCCATTCTCTCAAACACTCTTGCCCAACCCTCATCCTCGGTATCCTTACCCGTCTATCATCCTCCTTCTGACATTTCCTATATCTAACCACTCTTTCTAATCACTTTCTCCTATGTAACGCTCTGCGCAATAATGGCAGTGGAATGCCTTGCTTGGGGTGAAATGATTAAAAAAAAATGAGAAGAAACATCCTTGTTTTACACCCCTTTCTATTTTTGTATAACTGAATTCATTTCTAATTCTTATGCAAGCGGTTTGCTGTTAATATAGTTTCTTGATTATTTTATGTCTTTCCGAAAATTTCGAGTTTGTTGAGTATCTCTTTCAAGTCCTTGTGTCAAAGGCCTTTCAGTCAGTCAGTTAAGTGCCATGCGCGATACACGCTTGGGCGATCATGTCTCGAAAGAGACATGACTGACTGGGCAGAAGATTATCCCGCAGTAGTTTGCCATTGCCTTCTGCGGTAGACTGGTTGCCGACCAAGGCTATAGAACCCAATCTGTCCTGTTATTTAACCCATAACTGGAGGGAAGAGACGGATAAATACCTTTCCCAAGGGTATTTGCGCGTAAGTGAATGCAATGAATTCAACTGGAATTCGAACTCGGTTCCTCGATTTCTCGTTCCGAGCCGATATCCACTGCGCCACAACGCACATCCTTTACGTAGTCTATAAAGCACAGATAAAAGTCATTCTGCATTTATATTGCTCTTTCAGATAGCATTCTGGGCATGGACATCGCATTCCTCGTTTCGGTAAAAAGAAATGCAATGCTGGCGATTTAAACGATAGAAATGTAATGCTGGCGATTTTAACGATAGAAATGAAATGCTGGAGATTTTAATGACAGAAATGCAATGCTGGCGATTTTAACGATAGAACTGTAATGCTAGCGATTTTAACTATAGAAATGAAATGCTGGCGATTTTAATGACAGAAATGAAATGCTGGCGATTTTAACGATAGAAATGTAATGCTGGCGATTCTAACGAGAGAAATGTAATGCTAGCGATTTTAACTATAGAAATGAAATGCTGGCGATTTTAATGACAGAAATGCAATGCTGGCGATTTAAACGATAGAAATGCAATACTGGCGATTTAAACGATAGAAATGCAATGCTAGCGATTTTAACGATATAAATGTAACGCTGGCGATTTTAACGATAGCGATGCAATGCTAGCGATTTTAACGATAGAAATGAAATGCTGGCGATTTTAACTATAGAAATGCTATGCTGGCGATTTTAACGATAGAAATGTAATGCTGGCGATTTTAACGATAGAAATGCAATGCTGGCGATTTTAACTATAGAAATGAAATGCTGGCGGTTTTAATGACAGAAATGCATTGCTGGCGATTTAAACGATAGAAATGCAATGCTAGCGATTTTAACGATAGAAATGTAACGCTGGCGATTTTAACGATAGCGATGCAATGCTTGCGATTTTAACGATAGAAATGCAATGCTGGCGATTTTAACGATAGAAATGAAATACTGGCGATTTTAATGACAGAAATGCAATGCTGGCGATTTTAATGATAAAAATGTAATGCTGGCGATTCTAACGCTAGAAATGCAATACTAGCGATTTTAACAATAGAAATGAAATGCTGGCGATTTTAATGACAGAAATGCAATGCTAGCGATTTTAACGATAGAAATGAAATGCTGGCAATTTAAACGATATAAATACAATACTAGCAATTTTAATGATAGAAATGCAATGCTATCGATTTTAACGATAGAAATGCAATGCTTGCAATTTTAACGATAGAAATGCAATGCTTGCAATTGTAAAGATAGAAATACAATGCTAGTGATTTTAACAACCCCAAGATTGACCATCATTTTGCAAGAAATAGCCAGTCGAAACGTCTTTTGACATTCTCAAATATTCATATTATCTTTAAAAAAAAAAATGCGAATGTTTTGGCATGGGAGAACAATTTAAGATTCTAGTCGGTTTTTACGAGCGAGCTGTAATCTGAATCCTCACTCGGGGAATTTTAGTCGATATTAAAAAATCTAACCAGGATTTCAAATCGTAAAATCCACCGTAAATACTCATTTTTGTCTTTTTGTTACATTTCTTAAAACTAAAGAAATAAAAACAAAAAGAAAATCGATAAAGATATTTACATATGAAATTTCCTGGTTTGACAAAAAGAATTTGTACCATTCCTAAAATGGCTATGCAGTTCAACGCTAAGTAAAATGATTTCATGAAAAAATTAACATAAGCAGAGATATTTTATCGAATACTCCCAACAAAAATAGTTTCATGTGTTCAAATTTCCATATAATTACGTAAATACTGTATTTTCTTATAACTAAAATATTTCAAGTAGTTAAAAGAGATATTTTGGCATGATTAGAATTCTTTTATCCCACAAATTTGTTTTTAGATTAGAAATAACAATTTATTTCGAGGTGTTTGTTTTCATCATAGCTTGTTATAATGGTTACATCATTGATAAATAATTTAACGTTATATTTAAACTCTTTATTTCGTCTATAAGAATCCTACATAACTTCCCTGACAAACTAACTAATATATATGTAACCGCTGATATCCGTAATTAAGCAAACATATTCACCTATACACAAATGCAAACAAAAACGCATTCATAGATTTATACATACAAGGGGAATACACGATTTATTTCAGTTTAGTTATTGGCTCCAGTTAGGATACTGAAAATACATTCACCTGTAGTATTCTTTCTTTGTTAAGAAAAACTGTAAATAATTTATTTCTATCACAAAAGGTCACCTGAAGAGAGAGACAAGATGGTGTCTTGGGGAGTGACGAGCTTAGCTACTGAAAGAAACATTCTTTACAAGGATCACGAACTGTCGTCTGCTTTCCTTCATTTTCTTTTTATACTATGAACCTGTATGTTTTTTCTTGCTTTCTTTTATTATTTTGTTACTTACATTCTTATTTCCTTATCTTCATGTTATATATAAAAAAAAGAAAAAAAGGAATATCCCTTCATTTCCTACAATCCTTTGTTCTTTGATAAAACCTCTTTCTTTCCTTAACGCTCTACTTTTTATGTAGAAACGATTCCTTTCTTTTCTTTTCCTTCTCTTTTATCTTATCACTTGTTTATTTTATTTTTTCACAGACACATAGACTCTCTCACACACACACACACACACACACACACACACACACACACACACATACACACACACATATATATATATCACTGAATGAATGAATCAATATATTGAGGTATCAATGTATATTTAGGCATCAACTTTTTTTAAAAACAACTTTTGTTAAATATGGTAGACTAGGAAAACTTAATTATTTTTTTAAGTTTTTTTACCATTATGTTTTTTTTTCTATTTGGTGTGTAAAGGAGTACAAAAAATACCATAATGTCTATTGTCCCAAGCTCTTTCAGCCATTACTTAACAACATCTAAAACATAAAACGCTCGAAAATGACTCAAGAATTAGCCGATAGCTTTAGTATAATTTATGGAATTCTTAATTCAAGGAGAGATGGCTCCTCTTTTCGAAGTATAAAGAAATGAACGGATTCCAAGCCTAACTGAAAAACCGTAAATATTGCTTTATGCATGTAAGTGTGGAATAATTTTGTTTTTCTATGTGGAATTCAGATTATGCGTAGTGTGTGTGTGTGTGTGTGTGTGTATGTGTGTGTGTGTGTGTGTGTATTTGTTTGTCTAGTAGACATTATGTTTGTTGATTTGGAACATTTTACGGACATACCATTTTTAGATTCTTTGAGAATAAATTCAATAATAGTTGGTGATGTAGTATAATGCTTTTGACATGTTTTTATAGCTGATAATATCTTCTCTTCATATCTCATTTTCTGGTGAAGCTTTAAAAAAGTAAAATATGTCAGATTTATAAACGTTTCCATTTGATTCCTTACATATATATATATATATATATATATATACACTACCGGCCATAATTATTAGGCCACCCCAGTGTTTTAAAAAATGATGTATTTCATACTATTTTTTAGTATTTATTGCCAAGTGAATAATTGTAAACAAAAATAGAATGGTTCTTCTGTTAATATTGCACAATAACATGCACATCAAATGAATTTATAAATATTTAATAATTACCTGCATTGCAGTTTTATCACTGAAAGAATCAAGAAAATTTAGGGTGATTCGGACGAGTTCATCTTTGCTTCCTTGCCTTGTAAAATTTTGCAAAGTAATAATAAAAAAAACCATTCTATTTTCATTTAGAATTATCCACTTGGCGATAAATGCTAAAAGTAGTATGAAATACATAATTTTTTTTTTAAAAATGTGATATAATTAGATATAATTAAAAAAAAAATTCTCTAAAACAAAATTTATAAGTATTATTAAAGATAGGTTTACGTTTACAAATATTTCTAAAAAATCTGTCGCTTTCTGCGTCACGTGATGTAAACAATCTCTCTCCACAGACGCTTTCGCGAAATACGTTTCTAATTTAAATTTTAAAATCATTTGTTTCTGATGAAGGACCGAGGACAGTCTAAAATATAAAATATAATAATAGAAATAAACAAATACATTTTTAAACTTACAACTTTTTAATAGTTTTTCCTATATATATATATATATATATATAGTCATCTGCAGACAGTACTGTTTCGCTTATCACATCTCATCAGTACGGTCGGACATTCGATTGTTTCTAGCCAGGATTGAGACCCAAACGAATTTACATCAGTCGGCAATTCTACCTCTGGGCTATGGGCGCTCGGTAGACGAAGGCGGGCTTTAGCGAGTTATATACAGTTAAAACACACGCCAGTAGCCGAGAGTGTTCATATTCATTACTGAATGAACAATGCATAAATGCATGAATAGCTACTGTTGTTTTCTTAAATCTACCATTTCTCCGTAGTGCTCAATCGAACAAAGAAAACATTCTACAAACTGAACCAACCATAGTTAATATTCTAAAAATAGAAAAATTACTTTATCATTTAAGCACGAATTTATTAATAACAAAGTATATACATAATTGTATATATGCCCGTGTACGAGCGTTTATATGTATATATGTGCATGTGCGTATACCTACATACACACAATCATGAATGTGCACATCTATATGCATGATCATATAGATACAGACATATGCACATAAATTCAAATAGTATTAAATAAAAACGTTATTGTGTTTTCAGGAAAGTTCATGACGACGTTTTAAATTAAAACACATAACAAAATTATGTCATTAAATATTTATTCAATTAAATATGAACTATTTTGTTGTTTATTATTCTTCTTTCGACTTAAATATTCTGTTTTCCCAGAATTTCTATCTTGTCTTAGTCAGTTAAGTACCATACGTGAAACACGCTTGGGCGATCATGTCTCGAAAGAGACATGACTGACTGGGCAGAAGATTATCCCGCAGTAGGTTGCCATTGCTTTCTGCAATAGACTGGTTGCCAGCCAAGGCTATAGAACCCAATCTGTCCTGTTATTTAATTCATAACTGGAAGGAAGAGACGGATTAATACCTTTCTCAAGGGTATTTGCGCGTAAGTGAATGCAATGAATTCAACTGGAATTTGAATTTTTTTATGTCACGCAAATAATAATTTTTTTTTTTTACCATTGAGATTATTTTGCATAGAATAAATGAAAATCCGAAGGAGCAATGACTGGTGAATATTATGGGTTGGTAACACATCCCAGCCAAGGTGCAACAATTTTTGTAGGGTCGCCAAAGAAATGTGCAGTCTGGCATTATCTTGATGAAAATAATACCAAACCTGTTCACAGTTCTGGGCGTTTTTCTTGAAATGCTGCCGTTAATTCATCCAGTTATGAGCAGTACTTCTTTAAAATTAATTGACTAGTTACTTAGCAAAAGCTCATAGTACAGGATTACTTTCCAATCTTACCAGATGCACAGCATGACTTTTTAGGTGGAAGACCTGCTTTTGGAGTGGCTAAAATTGGCCAATGTAGCTTACTTCAAGATCTTTTTCACCGAACTATGTTCTAAACGCTCCATTTCTCATCACCCTTTACAATTTGCTTAAAAAGGGCTCCTTTTTATTGCGTTTATACAATAAATCACAGACACAAATGCGATCCAAAGGATTCTTTTCTTTCAGATCATATAGCACCCAAACATCGTAGCAATTTGAGTACAAAAGATTCACTAAGTATTAAAGGATTGTGGAGTTTCATAAATTTAGAGTTTCTGCTAATTCCCGGGTTGTGGAACGCGGTTTATTCTCAGTCGATGTCTGGATGATTTGGTCGTCATTTGTAGTGAGGAGATTTACCTAAGCGTTCTTCATCAATAACAATACAGTCACCAAATCTAAACTCAGTGAACCACTTCCGTATAGTCCTGACAACTAAAGCAGCTTCACCACCATACACTTTTTTTTTTTTTTTTTTTTTTTTTTTGCTATCGAGGTATTTTGTCGTTGCGGCAATAAAAAAAAGCATAGTGTATCTAAAATGCACCTTATTATCTTCAGTTTTTATAGGAATGAAAAATTGAGACGAATTAAGTCATTTTAAACTTTCTTTCTCGAGAGATAGTTTGAAGTTAGCTCTAATCGGAAATGGAAGCATATGTTTGTCGATAAATTTGACTTGTTCTGACGTGTTGTGAACATGAACGACGAGAACTTGGTGTAAACCTTACGGACAACCCAATAAAAAGAAATAGAAATTTAATTATACATCTCACCTCCTACAATTAATACTTATGATACCAACAAACCAAAAAAGAAAACAAAATAATAGCCTAGTGAAGATATATAAACATATGTGTATGCGAATATATATATATATGTGTGTGTGTGTATGTGTGTGTATTCGAATATATATATATATATATATATATATATATATATATGTGTGTGTGTGTGTGTGTATTCGAATATATATATATATAGTCATCCACATACGAGCCTATTACGCTGTATCACAGCTTATCAGTGTGGCTAGACACATCCACTTGCTTCTGGCCGGGATTGAATCTCGACCGATTTGGTGTCAGTCGGAGTTGCTACTCCCTAAGCCATAGGCGCGTGGAATCAAAGGGCAGAAATTTTAACGTGTTGTATATAAGCAGTGTATACACACGCCAGTCACCGAAAGAACTCAATTCATTTCTGAAGAGTCACGCATATATCGCAGAAGTGGAAACTGTTTTTAAAATTTTCTTCTCTAGAGAGCTCAATCGTAATGAGAGCATACCATTTAAGCGTTAATATCAATTATTCATGTAAAAACGAAATGCAGCTTTCTAAAGAACGAGCACGCTCAAAAATTAAAAACGGTCGCATATCTAGAGAATATAATAATTCGCCACAAATGACAACTGTCAAAAGAAAAGAGTAAAAAAGAACTGTGAAAATGCTAAAGCGCGAGCTAAAGTGAGAAACAAAAAAAAAAAGAACAACGAAAAGACATATGATAACGACACCCTACACAAACGCACATCCGCACAGACGGACGCATGACCTCACACGCGCAAAAAAGTAACCACTAACACAAACAATACGGAAAAACTTACACTAATGAAAAATATGAAAAAATTAAAAATCGAAAAAAATATTTTTTTTAATCGTTTCACCCAAAGCAAGGTAGTACCTGTCATTGATGAGCAGGGGGCTACATAAGAGTAAAATTTCTGCAGGGGGTTGGTTGGTTGGTTTTTATGGCATATCAACCTTGGCGGGTCCTTTAATGCCAACTAAATTTTATTCATTTATTGCTGGTAATACCTTTTTCTTTCAACAATTTATTGTTGTTTTTTATATAAGTTTTGTGTCTAATAATACTTTTTTCTTTTCGAGTATCAAGATTCATTGGGATTTGTTTTTAAGGGCAGGGCCTCCAAATCCTACCCTTGTTATCTAACCCATAACTGGAGGGAAGGGACGGATTAATACCTTTTCCATGAGTACCAGTGGTTAAGTGAATGCAGGGTATTCAACTGGAATTCGAACTCGGCTCACCGATTTCTCATTCCAAGCCGATATCCACTGCACCACAATGCACATCCATCACTAAACGCTTACAACACCTGGTATTCCCAAGCGGTCACCCATCTAAGTACTGGCCAGGCTCAACGTTGCTTAATGTCAGTGATCGAGCGAGAACCGGTGTATTCAACGTGTTAGGCTGTAAGCTCAGCAGGAGGAGAGTGAACGGAAAGACGAGCCAAGTCCAGGGGTTGTCAGAGAATGGGCAAGAGAAGGATGAGAATACAGGTGTGATGACAGTTGCGAATATAGAGTGAAAAAGAAAAACAACTATATACACGGGGTGATGTAAAAAGGACGCGGGAAGGACTGGAGTGAAGTGGATAAGAGATGGGAATTGACATTGCATTTAAATTCCTGGAGGTTGTAGCTGATAAGAAAGTAAGTATATGAAAGGGAGTTTCATAGACAGGAAATGCGAGAAAAGAAACTGATGGAGTAGAATTGTCGGCTGCATTTGGTATGTATAATATACGCAGCAAAAATATAAGCATAAATTGCTGATAACCCCCGAAGAATAGACGAACGGGTACGCCTATGAAACTCTGGATTAGGGATACTGAAAGCAACATTAATAATCTAAATGAGAAACTTTTACTTATATTAATTTTATAAATATATCGCTATAGTGATCATGAACAAAATATATTACGAGGGTCATTTAATAAACAAGAAGAATTTTTCTGAGGTGAATTTTTTCTAATACAGATAGAAGCTTACTTTTTAAAAAAAGTTTATATTTCAACGTAGTCTCCCAGCAGTGTGTTATTGGGAAACACACCTATTCCTCAGATAATGGACTCTCCCTCCTTTATTAATAAGATTTAGCAGGAAGTTCTAGAGAAGTTCTTAGAAGTTCTTAGGAATTCTTTAAAGTTATATTGGAATTTAGTAGAACTACTGGGCAGTTGATATTAGTCAGCAGTTAGCTGAATACTAAGGAGTTAGCTTTCAGTGGAAGATTACCAAGTTCCTAACATTTTGGGTGCGTTAAGTCGATTAGCAACCGACATAGCACAATTATAACCTTCAGTGCGAAACTATTCCACAACACTGTCACACACTTTTCCCCTCTGTGCACAAGCTTCCGTATTCCCTCAGCGTAAAAATCTTTGGACTGATGTCTCAGCCAATCGCTCACAGCATTGTTGACTTCATCGTCTCTTTCAAACTTCTTTAAATAATTTAGCCCACTTGTAGACATTTTTTGGATGAAACATGTGGCACCATGCACAGTTGACATTCTCTTATGAATTTCACCCTTCAGCAACCAAAATCTTGATAAGTGACCTCTGTTCAATCCTGGAGTATGCTTCTTAGTCGGTCATCTTTGTTAATCTCTAAAACTCTCAAAGTTTTTTTTTTTCAATCTGCAAAAAAAAAATGAAATCCCTTTGAAAAAGAAGTAAAAGAAAAAAAATTAAAAAATTAAACTTCTACCTGTATTCCTTTTACCGAAAAAATCACCTAATGTATTTAATGACCCTCGTATAAAACAAAAATTTTAGAAGCACTAGAGGATATGAACAACTACCAATCAATCGACACCAGCATAGACAAAAATATTATATCAAAAGTTAACAAACTCTGCACATTATACAATAAGATATTAACAAGAAAAGAAAATATCATCAAGGAATTCATCATCGATAGTATAGACTTCGTTCTAAACAATAACACCTTTGAATTTGACAACAGAAACTTTATCCAAACCCTAGGTACGACAATTGGAACGAATATTGCCCCAACATATATCAACCTAACATTAGCTTAACTAGAGGAAAACCAGTACGAAAGGACAGAACAAATATGTGGGAAAATATGAAAACCAACTTCATTAATCTTAGAAATTCGTCCGTGCATGAAATACTGCTGCCATATATGGTCAGGCGCCCCTGTCCAGATATGTCTGTTCTATAAATACTTTCATGGCTTCTGCTCCAACGAACTTAAGTCACTGGTGCCTCTGCAACAGGTGTTTACTCGTGCAACCAGATTGGCAACTGGGTCCCACCCATTCACAGTTAGATTAACCAAATGTAGACGACAATTCTACTCCTGCAGCTTCTTCTCTCGCACTTTCCGCCTGTGGAACTCGCTTCCATATTCTTGCTTTCCTGACGGCTACAATCTCCAGAAATTTAAATGCAATGTCAATACTCATCTATTAACCACTTGATTCTAGTTCTTTCGCCACCCCGTATATCCTTTCCTTTCTCTCCACCTTTGCAACTGTCATCACACCTGTATTTTCATTTTTCTCTTGTTCCTTTCTAACTGGTTCGTCTTCCTCTTAACTCTCTTCTGCTTCATCTTTTTACTCTTATGTAGCCCCCTGCACACCAGTGGCATTACCACCTTGCTCGGAGTGATACGATTAAAAATAAAAAAAATAAAAAAATAATATTTAGATGATTGCTTTATTTTCTGAAAATCTTTCATGGGCAATATTAACCAATTCCACACTCGACTTCAGAATTTACACCCGAAAATCAAATTCACCTAATAAAATATTTTTCACGAATAACTATTTTAGACATACACTATAGAAAAAGAAACAACCGCATAATCACAGATATCTAAAGTTATTTATAAATGGAACTTTGTGTGTGTGTGTGTGTGTGTGTGTGTGTGTGTGTGTGTGTGTGTGTGTGTGTCCGTTACCTATAGACTCCGAATTTCTTGAAAACTTACACAGTTGTACTATAGCCGTCTGCGAGTATTCTTAGGTTTTGTGTCGAGGTACCCCCCGATAAATATCGAAAATCGATAATCGAAAAAATCGGGTTATGGAAGGAGTGGTCCGATTTTAATCAAATTCGTCATAGACAAAGACATAAGAAACGATATTCAGAAGTTTCAAGGTTGCAGTTCTATCCTTGGATGACTTATTTGACTCCAGTATTGGAAATCGATACCCCGATATCCTACCGGGTCTGATCAAAATCAGTTTTTCAGCCCTTTTATTTTAGTTTTTGCTTCGGGTTTGACTCTAAGTAGGTATAATTGTAGTTCTTAGTCTCAGCCATGATACCATTTACTCAGGGGACTTATTTAGCCTTTAAAATTCAGTTTACGACGAAAAAACTTATTTGATATCGATACCAGGAAATGAAAATTTAACTTACATCCATTCATTTTTCTTTCAGTCTCCGGTTTTGCTTTAACTGGAAACAACTATTGCTTTTTAGTCTTTCGTGCCAACGTCCAAAGAGTCTGAGCTCCAGGACCATGGATTAGTTTTAAAGCTTTCATTACACCCGAGCAACGCCGGGCTATACTGCTAGTCTACCATAAACCTACAGACACACAACAATATCACAAGAGCCATCACCCAAAAAATTGCCTAAAATCCATTCTCTATTCCCTAGCATGTACGGTTTGCACTATAGTGATCGACAAACACATCCGAAAAACCCGCCTAGAAGAACTATATAAACCTCTAAATAAACGAGGTTACTACACAACACTTATAAACAAAGGTTTTTAAATACCTTTAGACCAACCACAAAATCCAAAGAAACGTAACGTTGAATAGTCTCTAGTATATGTCTCAACATACAACAGAAACAATCCAAAACCATTTACAAAAATTAAAAAGTTAGACCTATTTAACAGAAATAATAAAATGAAAAAATACTAAAAACAACCAAATTACTTAAAAGCAAACGGCAACAAAAAAAATAAACTAAAACAAAAAGATGTGGGGTTTGTGATATCATTATAGAAGGAAATACATTGTGATATCATTATAGAAGGAAATACATTGTGATATCATTATAGAAGGAAATACATTGTGATATCATTATAGAAGGAAACTCATACACTTTTGAAAACCCCCACAACAACATTCACAATAAATAAAAATTTAAACTGCAAGTCCAAAATGTGGTTTATGCATTCAAGTAGCTATTGAGAACGAATATATATACACATACTAGCAAAAACAAACACAATAGAACACACACAAAACCCTACACAACACAAGAAGTATATGTGCATGTATATGTATGTGTTTATGTGTGTTTATATATATATATATATATATATATATGTATATATATATATATATATATATATAATTTTACGCTCTCACACCGTGATTGAGCACTATGGAAGAATGGTAGACTTTGAAAAGCAGTAGCTACTCTGGCATGTACGCATCGCTCATTCAGTAATGGATTAGAACACTCTGGCTATTGAGTGGGTATAATGACAATATACACGCTAAAAAGTCTGTCTTCTTGTACCGAACGCCCATAGCCCAGAGGTAGAATCGCCGACTGACGCCAATTCGGTCGGGTTTCAATCCTGGGTTAAAAGCAATTGGAGTCTAACCGTGCTGAAGAGCTGTGATACAGCGAAACAGATCTGTCTGCGGATGACTATATATATATATATATATATATATATATTTAATCATATCACCCCGAGCAAGGCGGTAACACCACTGACGTGCAGGAGCTACGTAAGAGTGAAAAGATTGGAAAAGAGAAAGCAAGAGACCACATCCTAAACAGGGAACAAGGGATGAGCCTCTTCACCTGTTCAATAGATGTGGGTTGATAATTGGTGGGGCTGGATTTTTTCAACCTGTTATAAACGGGCTGAGGTCCCAATAAAAGTGGGTCCGGAAAATTTAAATTTAAAGTGGGTCAAAAATACTTCTGAGATGAGGCAGTATTTACATTTTTTACACTGCCTGTTCGGACTGTTATCCTCATCTTTATTTCCATGTTTACGACGTTTCAGCTGTTGAAGTACAACGGCCGAACTGTCGTAAACATGGCAATAAAAAACGAGGACAACAGTCCGAACAGTGTACATAATGTATATGAATAAACGTTCTTCCACTTCGTCTATTAGGCACCTAAGATTCGATTTGATTCATTCATTTTCGACGGTTTATTAACAATCTGAAGATTATTCAAAGCCAGAAGTTATTTTTAGACTGTAAAAATGTATTTGCGTTGGGGGAGATGATAATGATTTAATGATACAAGTTTTACTAATTAACCCATAGTTGGGATCAGAAGAGATGAGACATATCATTTTCAAGGATATTTGCGTGTAGATGAATATAACGAACTCAATGGGAACTGGAACTCGGCGCTCCGATTAACAGCTTCCAGCCATTACACCACTTGTACGTCGAATCCTACAGCATTTATTATTCCCCCAAACAGTCACCCATCTAAGTATACTGATCAGGCCCGACGTTGCTTAAGTTTGGTGACCGTATGGGAACCGATGTTTCAATGTTATGTGGCCTTAAGACCAGGAACCTAAGAATACAGTAAATACAATATAACAAATCCTGCCGGTTGAATTTAATACAACTTTTTTAAATGAATTCTTACTGGCTGGAGTGTGCGTGATTCTTTTATATAAATCGGGTAGCAATGTTAACAAAAGATAGAAAAACAAACAGACGGTCAATACCAGAACAAACAGTCCGGATTGAAGTGACTCTTTCTGATTATCCCTACTTTGTTTGTCGTCTGAATATTTCCTTATTCCTACCTTTTTCCGCCCTCCTTTTTTTGTCAGTTTGATCTCTATTCTAAGCAAAAAATTTACTGAAATAATAATAATAATAATAATAATAATAATAATAATAATAATAATAATAATAATAATATGAACATCACCCAGCACCGGTTACAGAAATAGAAGATGTAACCATTCTATGGGATTACACCATCTCTACACAGACAGAAAAATTGAAGCAAACAGGCCAGACATTATTGTTAAAAACCAGAAGGAGAAAACTTGTCTATTAATTGATATGGCTTGTCCAGCGGCTTGTAACATAGCAATCAAGGAATTTGAAAAACTGTCAAAATATAAAGACCTGGAAATTGAAATAGAAAAAATGTGGAAATTGAAAACAAGAGTTGTGCCAGTGATAGTAGGTGCACTTGGAATGATAAAAAATGGAACAAAACAACACATTGAAAGAATCCCTGGAAACCCCTGCTTAAGAGATATACAAAAAATGTCTTATTAAGTACAGCCCACACACTAAGGAAAACTTTATCTATGTAATGCTGGGGATGATAGGGAAGATAGAAAAACATGAAATGGAGCCATAACAACACGCCACTACCTGCCTTAGGTCTCCCCGCAGACTTGGTTGGTAGTGAGACCAAAGCAGAAATCGAAATATGATGAAAAATGACATAATAATAATAATAATAATAATAATAATAATAATTATTATTATTATTATTATTATTATTATTATTATTATTATTTTCATAATAAACGCAACAGCTTTACCATCATCTTCATTATTAATAATATTTACTGGGTGGTCAATGGTGTGCCGCCAGTGATCTGTTTATCGACTCGGAAAGAGAAAACAGCTAGCCGGGTTCAGTTCAGTCAATTAAGTGCCATACATGATAGACACTTTAGGCGATCATGTCTCGAAAGAGACATGACTGACTTGGCAGAAGATTATCCCGCAGTAGGCTGCTATTGCTTTCTGCGGTAGACTGGTTGCCGACCAAGGCTATAGAACCCAATCTGTCCTATTATTTAACCCATAACTGGAAGGAAGAAACGGATTAATACCTTTCCCGAGGGTTTTTGTGCGTAAGTGAATGCAAGGAATTCAACTGGAATTCAAACTGTCTAAATTAAATTTTCAAAAAAAAGAGGTCAAATGAACACCAAGAGCGACAAGCATGTACTGTCAAACTATGTGACAGTAACGTAATAATTTCATTATTAAATTAGAATTAGTGAATTGTAAATTCATTATTTAAATTGAATGCGTTAGTTGTTAAATTGAATATCATATTTTTTTTAATTTAAAAGCATTATTATTCATTATATGAATGCAGTTATATGTAATTTGACTGCCTCAGTTTATAAATTGAGTAGTAAATGGTGTAGTGTAACAACCACAACTACATGCTTTTCACTTTCTCTCTCTCTCTCTCTCTCTCTCTCTTTCTCTCTCTCACTCTTTTACTTCTCTCTTTCAGAAATAGACGTGTATTTTAACAGTGACCTTTATAACTATTTATATTTTCTTTCGAACGTTGTTCTTTCCACCAATGATCTTTGTGTGTTTATCCAAGACGAGTCGAGGCTCTTTCTACAATTTTCTCTTTCCTGCGTCTCGCTCACCTTTCTTTCGCGAGACAAGAAGACAAAAAGGCAAAGCCGGAAGTATTTGTCGTTGTCCATAGAAGTTGTTATATTAATAATAAATAAAAAAAGAAAAACAAATAGGCAGTTTGTTTCTCATATGAGAATTTCTCAAAAAATGTACATTGTTTTGTCTACAAATGTGAATCGATATTTCTGAAAATGAAGGTAAATGTACTAATATTACATTATGTTAACAATTTTGGCGATTGGTAGCATCAAATTTTGTATGAGGCTTGAACTATTCAATAATTATGTTCAACCAAACTAGCTATGCTAAACATTACTCAATGTAGATAGGTTGATTTTTTGATACACCAGATTTGTTCGGATAGTTAATGTCAGATTTTGTATGGATCAACGAGAGTGGCTCAAACTTTGTAGTTAGTATGGTTGAATTTACAATATCCAAATGCTTGTTCGGTTATTTACAGTCAAATTTATCTGGATCACACAGTGTGGATCAAATCTAGTTATGTTGATTTTTCGATACACCAGAACATATTCGGTTATTTAATGTCGAAATTCTGGACTGCTGTGGTATATCTGTCCTTGTGTATGGGGGTGAATGTAAGATGATCTCTTCAAGGATGAGGGAAAGGCTCGTGGCAGTATAAATGTGGTTCTACAGAAGTATGCTGAGGATCCCATGGACAGAACACGGGAGCAACGATGAGGTGTTCGATAGGATACAAACAAGAAGAAAACTCATCAGAAAAAAACAGCTGAGGTTCCTGGGACAAGTAATGAGGAAGGAGGGCATGGAGAATCTAATACTCACGGCACGGATAGAGGGAAAGTAAAACTGGGGAATATATTTGGTAGGCTTGAGCAAATGGATAGCGGAGCAGGGTTTGGGAGAGATGCCGAGAGCAACAAAAGACAGGGGTAAGTGAAAGTCTATTATTGCTTACGTCCTGAAGGGACACGGCATACAGAGAACAGACTAGCCATTGTAACCATTACTCTATGCAGTATGGTTGAGTTCACTAGATCTAAATTATTGTCTTGTTATTTAGTGATGAATTTTATGCTAAACTACTTTATGTAGTTATTTTTTTTTTTCATAGCCCTTACCTTGTTCTGCAATTTAAAGTCAAATTCTGTGTGGATCACAAGAGTTTTTAAAGTAGTTCTGCGGCTGACAAACACAATGGGTCTCGTCTTCTTGCGTGGTCTTTACCTACACACGACTTGCTGTAATGTTTAACTGTTTATGAATATTACTAAATTTCTACGTAGCAAATACGTGAAGTTACGGAACCCGTGGAATTTCAACAGAAGAATAATTATGATTTCCTGTAAAAATTTGACTTTGTCATACTAAAAATGAGAGTAACGTCTTCAAACATAAAGGTATTGGAGAATAGAATAACGATAACACAATGTCATTTTATTAAAATATCTAAAAGTAATGTCCATAGAAGCTACTTTACTGTAATCTTATATTGAGCGGCGTATGCATAGACCATAACCAAAATACTGTACGCTATTTTGTGAGAGATTTTAAAAGAGAAAATGTCTTTTTTTTATTACTGAAAAATCATGGCTCCTGTGTCCATTGTAAACAGAAAAGACCAACTGAGTAATGGCCAAAGATGTAGAGGCCAGAAATTTCGTTATTAGGTCGCGCGATACGACAACAAACCTATCTATTTTTACTATACAGTACAGTACACACACACACACACACACACACATACACACACACACACACACACACACACAATAACTGCTACAACCACCAGTTTAAGCTGCTACCGATAGGGTAATGCTATAGGTTCTCTCCTCCTACTCTCTCACTCTTTATTACCCTTCCGTTGGGCAAAGATGAGAGAAAGGCAGAGGAGAGTAAAAAGATAGAGGGGAAGGAAAAGCTCGTGTAGAGAATAAGTGTGTTATCTTCAGTTGGCGTAACGGACGGGCGAACTAAGTAACTAACTAAGGAAGGAACAAGTAAAATTATTATATGATTATCTAAACTTATTTATAAATAGAACTTTGTCCGTGTGTGTGTGTGTGTGTGTGTGTGTGTCTGTGTGTGTGTGTCTGTATCCATTACCTATAGACTCCAAAACGGCTGAACCAATTTTCTTGAAAATTTGCACAGTGATACTATAAGCGTCTGCGAGTGTTCTTAGCTAGGTTTTGTGTCAAGGTACCCCCGATAAATATCGAAAATCGAAAATCGAAAAAATCGGGTTATAGAAGGAGTGGTCTGATTTTAATCAAATTTGATACACTCATAGACAAAGACATAAGAAACGATATTCAGAAGTTTCAAGGTTGCATCTCTTACAGTAGTGCAGAAAATCGATAATATATATATATATTTTTTTTTTTATTATTATTATTTTTTTTTAATCATTTCACCCCGAGCAAGGCGGAAACGCCACTGATGTGCAGGGGGTTACATAAATGTAAAAAGATTAATTAGAAAAGAGTGAGGAATACAAACTAGTTAGAAAGGAACAGCAGAAAGCTGAGAAAGCAGGTGCGATGAGAGATACATAGGTGGACAGAAAGGGAAGGTTATACAGGGGAGGGGAGAGAGCTAGAGTCCAGTGGTTAATAGATGAGTATTGACTTTGCATTTAAATTTCTGGAGGTTGTAGCCGTCAGGAAAGCAAGAATACGGGAGCGAATTCCACAGGTGGGAAGTGCGAGAGAGGAAGCTGCAGGAGTAGAATTGTCGTCTGCATTTGGCTAACCTGACTGTGAACGGGTGGGACCCAGTTGCCAGTCTGGTTGCACGAGTAAACACCTGTTGAGGAGGCATCAGTGACTTAAGCTCATCCGAGCAGAAGCCATGAAAGTATTTATAGAAGAGACAAAGGGAGGCCACGTTTTGACGATGGGGAAGTGGCTGCAGTCGAGTCGCCAGATCAGTACCTATCACATTACAGACTCTCCTTTGGAGCTTGTCAAGAACACTGAGGAGAACGGCAGGGGCACCTGACCATAAATGGCAGCAGTACTCCATGCACGGACGGATGGTTGACTTGTATATATGCAGGATGGATTCAGGTGGAAAAAACATCCTGGATCGACATAGTGACCCAATCTTCTTAGCAGTAGATTTTGCTATGGATTCAATATAGTGGTTCCATTTGAGGTCTGAGGACAGAGTAAGTCCGAGGAGGCGTAGTGTATTACTCTCAGGGAGAATCACTTGGTCCATGCTTATGGGAGGCAGAAGAGGTTGCCTGTAATGGTTGACAGACAACAGCTTGGTCTTAGATGAATTGAAGTTGACAAGCCACTTCTTGCCCCAGTTCACCACAGAGTGTAGATCCCGCTCAAGGTCAGCAGCGAGATTATGTCTGTCCGCCACGACAGGTTTCTTACTGGAGCGGGAGTATATTGTAGTGTCATCTGCGTAGAAGGCAAGATGTTTTTGTGTGTTTCTGTTTATCTGCCTGTCTGTATGTTTTCAGCCGTTTTATTTTAGTTTTTGCTTTTGGTTTGGCTCTAAGTAGGTATAATTGTAGTTCTTAGTCTCAGTACCATTTACTCAGAGAACTTATTTAGCCTTCAAAATTCAGTTTACAACGAAAAATCTTATTTGATATCGATACCAGGAAATCAAAATTTGACTTCCATCCATTCATTTTTCTTTCAGTCTCTAGTTTCGCTTTAACGCTATTGCTTTTTAGTCTTTCGTGCCAACATCCAAAGAGTCTGAGCTCCAGGACTATGGATTAGTTTTAAAGCTTTCATTACACCCGAGCAACGCCGCACTATACTGCTAGTATGTCTATGTTTAACTAGCTATACAGAATTCAAGTTCTCCATTTCTGATTTCATTTATTCGCACTTTAATAGGTAATATATTTATTAGCCATATACATTTCTCCTGAGCGCAATTCGTCATGATCTCAGCTTATACTGTCCTCAGAAATAAATTTCTAAACGTATCTGTGTTTGAAGGCACACATGTGTACATTAAACGGATTTTTTTCAAAGCATCAAAACATTTTGAAATATACATTGTTTACACTGTTTAAACTGTTGTCCTCATCTTTATTGCCATGTTTACGACGTTTCGGCCGTTGTACGCTCCGGTCTTCTTCAGGACACATAACCTAGTAGATATAGGTGTTGGTTGGTTCCAGTGACTTGACTGGCTACAGCAGTGGTGAACAAATAACTTAGAGAGTTGAGTTAAAGAGATATAATTACATGGCACCCGGAAGTCGCATCGCACATGGAATGAGAATCATATACCCCATTGATCGAAATAAAGGGTTCGGTTCAAAATTCCAAGACCCTGAAAACGGCCGAGGCGTATAACGGCCGAGACGTCGTAAACATGGCAATAAATATGAAGAAAAGAGTCCGAACAGTGTAAATAATGTACTACCTCATCTCAGAAGTATAAACGAATATTCTAAAATAAGTATGATTGTATTGCACGTAGACGATCGAAAAATTCGTGAATAAAGCATTTACGCACATATTTTGGCATTTTATTCATTTTTTTTAATCGTATCACCCCGAGCAAGGCGGTAACGCCACTGATGTGCAGGAGGCTACGTAAGAATGAAAAGAGTGGAAAAGAGAAAGCCGGAAACCACATCCTAAACAGGAACCAAGGGATGAGCCTCTTCACCTGTTCAATAGACGTGAGTGGAGTGTGAACCGGGCGATAGTTTAGTCTAACTACTCCAATTGAAAAAAAAAAAAGGAAAAAGAAAAGAGTGAAAAGATTGGAAAAGAGAAAGCCGGAAACCACATCCTAAACAGGGAACAAGAGATGAGCCTCTTCACCTGTTCAATAAAGTGGGTGGAGTGTGAACCGGGCGATAGTTTAGTCTAACTACTCCAATTGAAAAAAAAAAAAGGAAAAAGAAAAGAGTGAAAAGATTGGAAAAGAGAAAGCCGGAAACCACAGCATAAACAGGGAACACGGGATGATCCTCTTCACCTGTTTAATAGACGTGGGTGGAGTGCAGCAAAATAAATTTATATTTACGTTTTATTTCCTGGGTAGATCGAAAGTATTCTGGGAAATATTATTGACCTTTATAATGACTTCAAACCAAATTTCTTAGGAGCAGCATGAACTCTATCAACATCGAAACGAACTAACCACAGATTTATGATAAAAACTCGATTGGAAGGTCAGACATTATGGATGCTTCGAGAAATGCTTATGGAGATAATTCCCCGAAAATAATCTACAATTTACAAATGGAAAACTCGTTTCAAAGAAGAACGTGGCGGAGATGATAACATGTTTTTGAGAAAATACAATCGATTCTGTTCGAGACTTAATTGAGGCTGGCCATCACCAGCATAGCTTTCATCTGTCTCAATTGGTTCGTCCCGCATAATTTTATTTATAAACTTAAATTTGAGCGAACTTCATTTTGGGTCGAATACGAAAGCTGTTACCCCTAGATCAGCAACAGGCAATATCATAGCTTTCAATAGAGATGCAAATTTAAAGAATATCATCGAAAATGAGGACAAAACTGAAAGCGGCGGAAATGTGGTTCTACAGAAGGATGCTACGGATATCGTGGACTGAGCATACAAGCAACGACGAGGTGTTAGAAAGAATGGCAACAAAAAGGAAATTGATGCTGAGCATCAGGAAGAGACAACTGAAGTTCCTGGGATATGCAATGAGGAAGGAGAGCCTGGAGAACCTGATACTGACTGGTCAGATAGAATGAAGGAGAGACAGAGGAAGGCAGCGGATAACATATTTGCAGGGCCTGATCAGGTGGATGACGGAACGAGGGTTGCCAGGAGCAACAGGAGCAAACATACTAAGAGCCAACAGGGATAGGGAGACGTGGAGAGCCATGATCGCCTACGTCCTGAAGGGACAGAGCACATAGAAGAAGAAGAATGACTTTTCGAAGGTGAATTGAAAGTTGGCTGTAGAAGTACCATCCTGAAGAAAAGTATCAGTTTTTTTTTAATCATTTCACCTCGAGCAAGGCATACCACTGCCACTATTTCGCAGGGGGTTACATCAGGGAAAGTGCTGAGAAAGAGTGGTTAGATATAGGAAATGGCAGGAGGAGGGTGATAGACGAGTAAGGATACCGAGGATGAGGGTTGGGTAGATGGAAAGAGTGTTTGAGAGAATGGATGCGAGTTAGTGTGTTAGGAGGTGTCTATTGACCTTACATTTAAACTCCTGGAGATTGTAGCTGTCGGGGAAGCAAGTATGTGGAAGAGAATTCTACCGGCGGGAAGTGCGAGAAAAGAAGCTATTGGAGTAGAAATTGCTGTTACATTTTATCGGTTTCACTGTAAAAGGGTGGGACGTTGTTGCTAATCTTGTATCTCGTGGATTCGATATAGTCATTCCACTTGATGTCCGCTGAGAGTGTGAGGCCAAGGAGGCGTAGTGTTTTACTCTCTGGGAGGCAAATCTGTTCCATGCTAATGTGAGGTAGGTACGATTGTTTATGATGGTTAATTGATAGCAGCTTCGTTTTGGAAGAATTAAAATTTACGAGCTATTTCTTACCCCAGTCCACTACGGATTGGAGGTCGTTTTCAAGCTCGGCAGCGAGTTTCGCTTTGTCACCCACACCAGATGTTTAAAGCAATGGTTACTAAAAAGAACGAAGTATAGTCAAATAAGAAAGAGAAAATGACGAAAACGAAGAAAAAATGAAAAATATAAAACTTAAGATAAACAAAATAGAATAAAGAAAATAAAATAAAAGTCCTATTTTTATATTCTTCTATGTGGTGTCTCTCTTCAGGATGTTGGCAGTCATGGCTCTCTACAATTTCTCGTATATTTGTTCTCTCCTCCTAAACCTTATTTCACCTTCCATTTACTCAAACTTGCAAGGTAGGCTATGCATTGTTTTCCTCTGTACATCTTCTCTGAAATCTAACATGAGAGTATCAAATTTTCCACGCCCTCCTTTTTTTATTATGTGCCCTAGAAATTTCAACTGTCTTTCTGATGTTGCGTATAAGTGTCATTTTGTTTCCACTTTCTCTAAAACTTTGTCGTTGTTCACATGTTCGGTCCATGGTATTCTCAGCATCCTTCTGCAGAGCTACATTTCTGTTGCATCAGGTCTTTTCTTCATCGGTGAGTAAATTGTTCAGCATTCATTGCCATATAGGGGACTCATATTGCATGACAGTTTCATACTCTTTTCTTTATTTCTAACGAATTTTTTTGTTTGTTAATACTTAACTTTTGGGAGGTATTTTCGCTATCCAAATGCCCCTTTGGATTTCAGTGGCGAACGTGCCGTGTTCTATTAAAACTGTTCACAGAATTTAAATTGTTATACTTGTTTGATTTTGCTATCACCAATTTCCAATTTTTAAGCTACGTACAAAGTTGTTTGTTTGGCTAACAACCACGCATTCTGTCTTGCGGACAACCATGTATTCTGTCTTCTTGCAATTGAGGTTTAGTTCTTTCTTCTTGCTTTCTTTTACATGGCCTCTTCCGTTTGCTGACAGCCATGCATTCTGGCTTCTTGCAATTGAGGTTTAGTCCTTTCTTCTTCTTTTTTTTTTACATGGCCTCTTCCTTTTGCTGAGTGCCATGCATTCTGTTTTCTTGCAATTGAGGTTTAGTCCTTTCTTACTGCTTTCTTTTACATGGCCTCTTCCTTTTGCTGACAAACATGCATTCTATCTTCTTTCAATTCAGTTTTTGTTCTTTCTTCTTGCTTTCTTTACTTTGTCTCTTTCTTTTGCTAAAAACCATGCATATTGTGTTCTTGCAATTGAGGTTTAGTCTTTTCTTCTTGCTTTCTTTTACATGGCCTCTTACTTTTGCTGACAACGATGCATTCTGTCTTCTTGCAATTGAAGTTTAGTCCTTTCTTCTTGTCGTCTTTTACATGGCCTCTTCCTTTTGCTGACAGCCATGCATTCTGTCTTCTTGCAATTGAGGTTTAGTCCTTTCTTCTTGTCTTCTTTTACATGGCCTATTCCTTTGGCTGATAGCCATGCATTCTGTCTTCTTGCAATTGAGGTTTAGTCCTTTCTTCTTGTCTTCTTTTACATGGCCTCGTCCTTTTGCTGACAGCCATGCATTCTGTCTTCTTGCAATTGAGGTTTAGTCCTTTCTTCTTGTCTTCTTTTACATGGCCTCGTCCTTTTGCTGACAGCCATGCATTCTGTCTTCTTGCAACTGAGGTTTAATCCTTTCTTCTTGTCTTCTTTTACATGGCCTCGTCCTTTTGCTGACAGCCATGCATTCTGGCTTCTTGCAATTGAGGTTTAATCCTTTCTTCTTGCTTTCTTTTACATGGCCTCTTCCATTTGCTGACAGCCATGCATTCTGTCTTCTTGCAATTGAGGTTTAGTCCTTTCCTCTTGTCTTCTTTTACATGGCCTCGTTCTTTTGCTGACAGCCATGCATTCTGTCTTCTTGCAATTGAGGTTTAGTCCTTTCCTCTTGTCTTCTTTTACATGGCCTCGTTCTTTTGCTGACAGCCATGCATTCTGTCTTCTTGCAATTGAGGTTTAATCCTTTCTTCTTGTCTTCTTTTACATGGCCTCGTCCTTTTGCTGACAGCCATGCATTCTGGCTTCTTGCAATTGAGGTTCAGTCCTTTCTTCTTGTCTTCTTTTACATGGCCTCGTCCTTTTGCTGACAGCCATGCATTCTGTCTTCTTGCAATTGAGGTTTAGTCCTTTCTTCTTGCTTTTTTTACATGGCCTCTTCCTTTTGCTGACAGCCATGCATTCTGGCTTCTTGCAATTGAGGTTCAGTCCTTTCTTCCTACTTTCTTTTACATGGCCTCCTTCATTTTGCTGACAAACATGCATTCTATCTTCTTTCAATTCAGTTTTTGTTCTTTCTTCTTGCTTTCTTTACTTTGTCTCTTTCTTTTGCTAACAACCATGCATATTGTCTTCTTGCAATTGTGGTTTAGTCCTTTCTCCTTGCTTTTTTTACTTGGCCTGTTCCCTTTGCTCATTACCATGCATTCTATTTTCTGACAGTTGATGTTTAATCCTTTCTTCTCGCTTTCCTTCACTATCTTCTGCATGACTTATGCTACTAAGATTTTGGTCGCCAATAAAGAATTCCGGTAGGACTTCTTATTCTCAGAATCGCCTCACTGTACAGGTTCAACACATGCTTGTCTCACACTTTTTTGTGCTTCCATAAACAGATGCTGCGGATAACATGGACCGTATATGTAAGCAACGACAAGGTTTTGGATAGGAAACTTATACTAACTCACAGAACGGATAGAGGGAAAGAGAGACAGGGAAAAGCAAAGCGAGACATATTTGACAGGATTGAGCAAGTGGATGGCTGAGCAGGGTGTGGGAAAGAAATCAAGGGGTAAGTGGAAGTCCATGATCGTCTACGTTCTGAAAGAACACGACACTTAAAGAAGGAGAAGAATATTCGTGCTGCCAGTATAGATTTGGGTTATTATAATATCCTTCCCAAATTTAATGTTACCTAGTAGTTCCCAGGCAACCTAAAAAAACACATTCTGCGTCACTCAGTTAAGTGCCGTACGTGATACACGCTTGGGCGATCCTCTCTCGAAAGAGACATGACTGACTGGGCAGAGGATTATCTCGCTGTAGGTTGCCATTACTTTCTGCGGGAGACTGGTTGCCAACCAAGATAATAGAACCCAATCTGTACTGTTATTTAACCCATAACTGGAGGGAAGAAACTGATTAATACCTTTCCCAAGAGTATTTACGCGTACGTAAATGCAACGTATTCAAATAGAATTCGAACTCGTCTCCCCGATTCCCCGTTCCGAGTCGATATCCACTGTACCACCAAGAATATATATATATATATATATATATATATATATATATATATATATATATATATATATATATATATATATATATATATATATATATATATATATATATATATATATATATATACTTCAATAAATATGATGACCCACATCATTCTGCGTATTAAGCAATATATGACTTACACTATTTACATTGTTTGGACTGTTGTCCTCATCTTTACTGCGATGTTTATGAAGTTTCGGCCTTCTTCAGATGCTAGCGATTTTGAACCGAACACTTTATTTCGATCACTGGGATATATAATTCTTATTCCTTGTGCAATGTCACTTCAAGATGTAATGTAGTTATCTCCCTTTAACTTAACTCACTGTGGGTGCCTTGGAGAACAGACTCACCACATCCCGGCTCGCCATCCAGTTGCATTGGATAAAAGCATCTTTGATAAGTTCCACGAAATGAACAGAGTTTTAGACATGATGGTGACTTTTCTGTCAGTGGTTCGATTATATTCCTAAGGAAGCGACTCAGAGGGTGGCACACGGAGCCTTGGCTGCTAAAAATCAGCCTGAGCAGAATACTGTCTTTGTAAATCTTGGGTAGACCACACATGTGAAGTAGCTTGCTGTAGCGTTGAGACAACTACTTGTATGTCTTAGAGTGAAAGTTATCCTTGTTCTCTATTAGTATCTGTAGCATCCGTTCTTCTGCTTTCAACGTGGGGTCTTTCTTTACCTTGTTATAGCTACCACTTCTAATGGGGTCTTCCAGTTTCTTGGTGTATTCTGTTTCGTTTTCAACGTAGGATCATCTTTACCTTGTTATAGCTACCACTTCTAATGAGGTCTTCCAGTTTCTTGGTGTATTCTGTTTCGTTTTCAACGTAGGATCTTTCTTTACCTTGTTATAGCTGCCACTTCTAATGAGGTCTTCCAGTTTCTTGGTGTATTCTGTTTCGTTTTCAACGTTCTTATTTCTCTGTAGGGTCTTGATTGCCAACCCCTCCTCTTTTGTGATATTTGATTTGGGTGGCTTGGCATTCTCCAATGTCTATCTCACTTTCCATCTTAGCTCATCCGCCTGATTCTGAGAAATGTTCAAGTCTATTTTTTCGATTCGGCCAATGATGTCTAAGTATGGTATCTGCTTGATGGTCGTTGTGAAGTTTAGACCTTCGTTCAGCACTTACTTTTCAGAGGCACTCAGCTGATTTTGACAACAGCCTTCACAGGGGGTGATGGACCTCATTTATCAACTTCAGATCTTTTAATCTATTACATTTCTCTACAACAGTCAAAATAATGTAAATAATGTAAATACTACCTCATCTCAGAAGTATAGACAGATATAAGACTGTTTATTTTCGACATCATATTTATTGAAGTAAATGTGTGTGTGTATATATATATATATATATATATATATATATATATAGTCATCCGCAGACAGATCTGTTTCGCTGTATCACAGCTCATCAGTACGGTTAGACTCCGATTGCTTCTAACCCAGGATTGAAACCCGACCGAATATATATATATATATATATATATATATAATAATAATAATAATAATAATAATAATAATAATAATAATATTTATTAATAAATTATAACATTGATATGTTACAATATCACTACAAAAGTAGCTATTTTGTTTCCACACTTTTTGTGTCTTATCAAGTGATGTGGTTATTTCAAAATGAATGGCTTTAAAAGGTTAAGAACAAGCAAGACCTCTTTCATCAGGGAGGCATTATTGTATGTACAATGTGGACCAGAGTAAAGCAACTTTTACGTTGAAGAATATGTGGGAAGACTTAAAATTAATCTTGGTGGGCATTGGTATTAAAATTTTATAAAATTAAGATCAGCATTATTAAAATTAAGATCAGCATTAACTATATATATATATATATATATATATATATATATATTCATTCTTACGTCTGAAAGAATTTTTTAGATTGCGAGAATTTTTTGGAAATAATAATTCTTTGAAAATAATAATGGTTTTCTAATACAAATTTTACTAATTAATATTAATTTCTAATACAAATTTTACTAATTAATATTAATTTCTAATACAAATTTTACTAATTAATATTAATTTCTAATACAAATTTTACTAATTAATATTAATTTCTAATACAAATTTTACTAATATTAATTTCTAATACAAATTTTACTAATTAACTCTAGCAGCTGGGAAAAAAGTGGTAGATTTACACATTTCCAGGAGTATTTGCGTTTGACGAGCTAAACCGGAAACCAACTGCCCATCCATGCTTACAGCCCCTGGCATTTCCAAGGCACTTGACGTTGCTTAACTTCGGTAATTGTTTGAGAACCGGTATTTCAATGAGATATAGCCGTAATTCTCATTATATCATTTGGGTGATAATAAAAGACGTTCCAATTCCACCAAATTTTCACAAACATCTTACTTTGGTAAAGGAAAATAGTTTGCTATAGGTCAGTCAGTTATGTGACATACGTGATACACGCTTGGGCGATCATGTCTCGAAAGAGACATAACTGACTGGGCAAAGGATTATCCCGCAGTAGGTTGTCATTACTTTCTGTGGTAGACTGGTTCTCAGCCAAGGCTATTGAACCCAATTTGTCCTGCTATTTAACCCATAAGTGGAGGTAAGAGACGGATTAATACCGTTTCCAAAGGTATTTGCGCGTAAGTGAATGCAACGAATTAAACTGGAATTCGAATTCCTATAGGTAATAGTGGTAAATATTCCCTTGTAGGTTCTTATAAAATATTTGCCTTTGATTAACTGTCATAATAATATCTCTTAAGTGGGAATCAAACATCAAAGCGACTAACATTGTAAAAAAAAAACGACGGAAATTATCTGCGGGACTGTAATATTTTGATCATGTTGGTTCATACAAGTGATTATTCTCAAGTGATGTCTTGATTGCTACACTAATCTTTAGGACAGTAGAGCATTGCTTAACAATAACTATTTTGCTTGATTTTAGATAAATTCCCAGCATCTCTTGAAGTTATGCCTGGATCTGTCATCGCAGGCCACAATTTAAACAACCTAAGGTAATCAGATGATGCAGTACTGATAGCAGACACAGAAAGGAAACTACAAGACCTCCTACAGAAGGTAGCTGAAAAGAGTGATAAGAAGAGACTACAAATAAACTGCAAGAAAACCGAATGCATCGTCATCGGTAAAAAGGGCAGCCCAATATGCCAAACACAGTTCGGAGATACTAGAATCAAGCAGATACAAAAAGTTAAATACCTGGGAAGTGTTATAACAGAAGACGGAAAATGCGACACAGAGATCCGAAGGCGAATGGGCGTGGTGAAGGAAGCATTCCAGAAGTTGAGTAAAGTATTAAGAAACACGACAATTTCGCTAGAAACAAAGAAGAGAGTGTGGATTGCCATGTGTTGTCAGTTCTTCAATATGGCAGTGAATGCTGGACAATATCATCAAAGATGAAGGAAAAACTTGAAGCAACTGAAATGTGGTTCTACAGAAGGATGCTGCAAATATCATGGATCGAGCATGTGAGCAATGATGATGTCTTCGAAATGATGGAAACAAAAAGGAAATTAATTCTGAGCATCAGGAAGAGACAGCTGAAGTTCCTGGAACATGCAATGAGAGAGGAGGGCTTGGAGAATCTGATACTAACAGGCCAGATAGAGGGAAAAAGAGACAGAGGAAAGCAGCTGATAACATATTTGAAGGTGGATGATGGAACGAGGGTTACATGGAATAACAGGAGAAGGCGTGCTAAGATCATCAGGGATAGGGAGACGTGGAAAGCCATGATCGCCTACGCTCTGAAGGGACATGGCACATAGAAGAAGAAGAATCTATCTATCTATATATATACATGTTTATGTCTCTTTATCTGTATATCCATCGATGTATGTAACTTTTTCTTACTTTTTTTTTTTTTTTTTTTACTTATGTTCACCCAATACCAGACTTAAAAGTCACTCAAGATAAAGGGTTACTGTTCTGACTTATACTAGCATAGGGAGGAACAAGTTTTCTGAGTATAGAGCTAAAGCAGAGTTTAGAAGGAACCAGAAGCCTAGTCCTAATAAACGTCTACTCGTGCTCAAAAGATCGAGGATGAGCGTGATCTATCTATCTATCTATCTATCTATCTATCTATCTATCTATCTATCTATCTCATTTTCTTTCTTTCTTTCTTTCTTTCTTTCTTTCATTCTTTCTTTCTTTCCATTTATCTCAGTCTCTTTTTTCTATCTATCTATCTATCTATCTATCTATCTATCTATCCTTTTCCGTTCGTTTATTCTAGTCTATTATATTTAGTTTCTCTCTTCATTTTCTTTCTTTTTTCTTTCCTTCTTTTTTTCACACTGTTCATATCTATCTATCTATCTATCTATCTATCTATCTATCTATCTCATTTTCTTTCTTTCTTTCTTTCTTTCATTCTTTCTTTCTTTCCATTTATCAGTCTCTTTTTCTATCTATCTATCTATCTATCTATCTATCTATCTATCTATCTATCTATCTCAATGTCTGTTTCTTTCTTTCTATCTATCTATCTATCTATCTATCTATCTATCTATCTATCCTTTTCCGTTCGTTTATTCTAGTCTATTATATTTAGTTTCTCTCTTCATTTTCTTTCTTTTTTTCTTTCCTTCTTTTTTTCACACTGTTCATATCTATCTATCTATCTATCTATCTATCTATCTATCTATCTATCTATCTCATTTTCTTTCTTTCTTTCATTCTTTCTTTCTTTCATTTATCTCAGTCTCTTTTTTTCTATCTATCTATCTATCTATCTATCTATCTATCTATCTATCTATCTATCTATCTCATTTTCTTTCTTTCTTTCTTTCTTTCATTCTTTCTTTCTTTCCATTTATCTCAGTCTCTTTTTTCTATCTATCTATCTATCTATCTATCTATCTATCTATCTATCTATCTATCTATCTCAATGTCTGTTTCTTTCTTTCTATCTATCTATCTATCTATCTATCTATCTATCCTTTTCCGTTCGTTTATTCTAGTCTATTATATTTAGTTTCTCTCTTCATTTTCTTTCTTTTTTCTTTCCTTCTTTTTTTTCACACTGTTCATATCTATCTATCTATCTATCTATCTATCTATCTATCTATCTATCTATCTATCTCATTTCTTTCTTTCTTTCATTCTTTCTTTCTTTCCATTTATCTCGGTCTCTTTTTTTCTATCTATCTATCTATCTATCTATCTATCTATCTATCTCAATGTCTGTTTCTTTCTTTCTATCTATCTATCTATCTATCTATCTATCTATCTATCTATCTATCTATCTATCCTTTTCCGTTCGTTTATTCTAGTCTATTATATTTAGTTTCTCTCTTCATTTTCTTTCTTTTTCTTTCCTTCTTTTTTTTTCACACTGTTCATATCTATCTATCTATCTATCTATCTCATTTTCTTTCTTTCTTTCTTTCTTTCATTCTTTCTTTCTTTCCATTTATCTCAGTCTCTTTTTTCTATCTATCTATCTATCTATCTATCTATCTATCTATCTATCTATCTATCTCAATGTCTGTTTCTTTCTTTCTATCTATCTATCTATCTATCTATCTATCTATCTATCTATCTATCTATTTCCGTTCGTTTATTCTAGTCTAGTATATTTAGTTTCTCTCTTCATTTTTCTTTCTTTTTCTTTCCTTCTTTTTTTCACACTGTTCATATCTATCTATCTATCTATCTATCTATCTATCTATCTATCTATCTATCTATCTCATTTTCTTTCTTTCTTTCATTCTTTCTTTCTTTCTATTTATCTCAGTCTCTTTCTATCTATCTATCTATCTATCTATCTATCTATCTATCTATCTATCTATCTATCTATCTATCTCATTTTCTTTCTTTCTTTCTTTCTTTCATTCTTTCTTTCTTTCCATTTATCTCTCAGTCTCTTTTTTCTATCTATCTATCTATCTATCTATCTATCTATCTATCTATCTATCTATCTATCTCAATGTCTGTTTCTTTCTTTCTATCTATCTATCTATCTATCTATCTATCTATCTATCCTTTTCCGTTCGTTTATTCTAGTCTATTATATTTAGTTTCTCTCTTCATTTTCTTTCTTTCTTTCCTTCTTTTTTTCACACTGTTCATATCTATCTATCTATCTATCTATCTATCTATCTATCTATCTATCTATCTATCTCATTTTCTTTCTTTCTTTCATTCTTTCTTTCTTTCCATTTATCTCAGTCTCTTTTTTTCTATCTATCTATCTATCTATCTATCTATCTATCTCAATGTCTGTTTCTTTCTTTCTATCTATCTATCTATCTATCTATCTATCTATCTATCTATCTATCTATCCTTTTCCGTTCGTTTATTCTAGTCTATTATATTTAGTTTCTCTCTTCATTTTCTTTCTTTTTTCTTTCCTTCTTTTTTTCACTGTTCATATCTATCTATCTATCTATCTATCTCATTTTCTTTCTTTCTTTCTTTCATTCTTTCTTTCTTTCCATTTATCTCAGTCTCTTTTTTCTATCTATCTATCTATCTATCTATCTATCTCAATGTCTGTTTCTTTCTTTCTATCTATCTATCTATCTATCTATCTATCTATCTATCTCAATGTCTGTTTCTTTCTTTCTTTCTTTCTTTCTTTCTATCTATCTATCTATCTATCTATCTATCTATCTATCTCATTTTCTTTCTTTCTTTCTTTCATTCTTTCCATTTATCTCAGTCTCTTTTTTCTATCTATCTATCTATCTATCTATCTATCTATCTATCTATCTATCTATTTATCTATCCTTTTCCGTTCGTTTATTCTAGTCTATTTTATTTAGTTTCTCTCTTCATTTTCTTTTTTTTCTTTCCTTCTTTTTTTTCGAACTGTTCATATCTATCTATCTATCTATCTATCTATCTATCTATCTATCTATCTATCTATCTATCTATCTATCTAATTCCCTGAATAGGCTTTTAGTATATTAATATTTATTTCTATAGTTCTCTGCAAAATTCATTTTAATCACAACAATAATATTATTATTTATTGTAATTATATTAACATCAATTCACTTTTAAAATCACAGAAAATATACGTCTTTTAAGTCAATGGGCATGTGTACGTTTGTGTATGTTTGTGAAATATACTTGTGTATATATTTCTGTTCGTTTCTGTGTGTTTGTGAAGGTAGATTTTAAAATTTAGAAACTGACAGATAGATAAATTATTACCTTTCTCTGTGTGTCCTGATGGGCACAATGTAACAGCTGTCGTATAGACACCGTAAGATATAATCATTTCTGTTTGGGAATAAAAGCATCATTGAGAAATAATATTTACCTACCAACTAAGTAACACGTGTGTACCTTTGATAACTCGAACACGACTCATGTATAAAAGGAATTGCGCGCAGTTGGAAATGGTGGCCATTGCTAGGTAAGGAGAGTAAGTAAGAGTGGGAAGCGAGACGAATAAGCAAAATATAATAATGAGAGTAATGAGAAACAAGTCGAGTAAGTAAAGAAAGAAAGGAAGAAGAAGAAGAAGAAGAAGAAGAAGAAGAAGAAGAAGAAGAAGAAGAGTAGGTAAAAGTGTGGAGAGTAAGGAGTAAGGAAATTAAATAAAAGTATAAAGACTAAGGAGAAATTAGGATTGTAACTGTAGAGAGAGAAAAAAAAGTGAATCAGGGACAGTAAAAGAAGGAAGTAAATCGTGGAGATTAAAAGAATAAGAAGAGAATATATAGAAGAAGAAGAAGAAGAAGAAGAAGGGAGAGTAGATAAAAGCGTGGAGAATGAGGAGTAGGGTGCAGTGGATATCGGCACGGAACAAGAAATTGGGGAGCCGAGTTCGAATTCCACTTGAATTCATTGCATTCACTTACGCGCAAATACCCTTGGGAAAAGTATTAATCCGTCTCTTACTTCCAGTTATGGAGTAAATAACAGGACAGATTGGGTTCTATAGCCTTGGCTGGCAACCGGTCTACCGCAGAAAGCAATCTACTGCGGGATAATCTTCTGCCCAGTCAGTCATGTCTTTTTCGAAACATGATCGCCCAAGCGTGTTAGGATTTTAACTGTAGAGAGAGAAAAAAAATGAGTCAGGGACAGTAAAGAAAGGAAGTAAATCATGGAGATTAAAGTGGAAGGGAATATATAGAAGAAGAAGAAGAAGAAGAAGAAGAAGAAGAAGAAGAAGAAGAAGAAAGTAGGTAAAAGCGGGGAGAGTAAGAAGTAAGGATATTAAATAAAAGTGTAAAGACTAAGGAGAAATTAGGATAGTAACTGTGGAGAGAGAAAAAAGTGAATCAGGAACAGTAAAGAAAGGAAGTAAATTGTGGAGATTAAAAAAGAAAGGGAAGAGAATATATAAAAGAATTAATAAAGTGAGGAAGAAATAAGGGTGAGAGTGGGCTGAAAAAATAAGAGTGAGAGTGGGCTGAAAAAATAAGAGTGAGAGTGGGCTGAAAAAAGATTCTTATTGGAGTGGATAAATGTGAAATTATATGGTGTCAAAAGGAAGGGTTTATTTAGTCTTTTATACTTTATAGCTCATGCACCAGTCAACTAGTATTTAAATTGCAGGACAGATTGGTTTTATAGCCTCGGTTGGCAACTAGTCTACGGCAAAAAGTAATGGCAACCTACATTTTGAAAACATGATCGCCCAAACGTGTATTATGTAAGGCCTTTAAGTTCAATGAATAAAACGCTTAAGGGGTATTCAAAATAACCAGTTAATAAGTAAGATTAGTGGAAAAGGAAGAAAAAAGAAGATATTATGAGTATATTTAGGATAGTGTTGTGGAGTTATTATCGCAGTGGAGGCTAGTATTTGTGTTAAAGTCGGTCCTAATAGGTTTGACGTAATTGATATAATATGTATTACTCAATGTAATCTTGATAGGTTGCTGACTACTTTCGTATTCGACTAACTGTCGACTACTATCGACCGACCCTCGTTCCTCTTACTACTCCTACTTAAGTTAGGTGGGAGAGTCTATTCAATAAGAATAGGTGTGTTTCACCATAACAGATAGACATCGGCTGATCCTGGACTTGAGTAGATAAGACAGTAACGAAATGATCCACTCGAGGCTCTTTCTCACAGTTGTCATTTCTACAAATATCTTCCCTGATGCCCTGGCCACATTAATTTACGTATGCTACTTGATTGTTGTGGTACAGTGGATATAGGCTCGGAACGAGAAGCTGAGGAGCCGAGTTCGAATTCCAGTTGAATCCATTGTATTCACTTACGCGCAAATACCCTTGGGAAAGGTATTAATCCGTCTCTTCCTTCACATTATGGGTTAAATAGCAGGACAGATTGGGTTCTATAGCCTTGGTCGGCAACCAGTCTACCGCAGAAAGCAATGACAACCTACTGCGGGATAATCTCTTTCGAGACATGATCGCCCAGGCGTGTATCACGTATGGTACGTAACTGACTGACTAGACTGACATCAAAGTCCTTTCCTTTTTACTGTTGAAATCGTTAAATGCAACCGCCTCTTCTACTCTAACAGTTTTTTCACGCATTTCGCGTTTGTGGAACTTGCGTTGATGATAGCTACAATCTCAAAAAAAATAAATGCAACATCAATTACCATCTTTTATCTCTTTGAATCCCATCCATTTCTTGTCACTTCTTTGACACCACATGTACCTTAATTTTGTTTTCACTGCAAAATCCTGCGTCTAATTGAGGTTCTGGCTCGCTTGAGATTAAATGATTGAAAAGAAGTTAAAAAAAAAACTTTCTCTTGTGTTACATGCAATATGTAATATGGAGCTTATATCTTCCAGTATGCAATCAGTGTTATATTTCAATAATTTTTTCTCTCTGATCTTGTCTATGCTGGAATCATCTAAGGCTGCCAGAATCTCTATTACAATTCCGTCTGGCCGCCCCTGCCGCTTTGGTTCTGATCAATTTTGCCAGTGCATCTTCCAATTCAGTTTTCTCTCGATATATATATATATATATATATATATATATATATATATATATATATATATATAAACATTAAGACAGACAAGTTATTCCATGGTTAAGCAGAAGTATAGGCCTATTTTAGGAGAAGCATTGTCAGCTTCCGTCTTTATTATACAGAAGATCTTACATGAATTAAATTCACAAATAAAGATAAAAAAAAACCCAAAAACAGAAATAAAAATAAAGATCTCTCCCGTAAACGTGAAAATTTAAGAAAGTTATCCTACCACTTTATGTACAGGACACTCCTTTTAATTCTTCTATATCTACACCTCATATATATATATATATATATATATATATATAGTATATCGAGGCAGCAAGTAATTTTCTAAACATATACTGTTAAATATAAGAGACAATGAATGTCTATTATGTTTAATCATGAGCCGTTCTAAACGTCGTATTTTTGCTTTAATTTCAGTCGAAAATAAAGACAAAAATTCTCCAACATTTGGATAATTATTTATTGGTTTTCTTCTAAGCTTTCGGCTTACATGAGCCATCTTCAGAGAGGTTGTTTAAACTGAAATATTATAAAATCCACCATCACCGACGATTTTATTTTGTGTTGACATAAAACTCCGCTTGGCAACGGCAATAGTTACCAAAAATAATAAACGCAGTTCTTAAGTTTGCGATGCGATTTTATGACGTCACACCGCGGGATAGCGCGAAATGACAACAAAACCATGTAGTCAAATGCAATGTAATATGTTATTTCCTGTTTTAAAGTTGATTTTATTGAGTGTTGGTTGTTTTGATTTGATGTACATGGCTTCCAATATCTGCAGGTTCCTCTTACTGTGTGTATGAGTAAGGATCACCGTATTGTTGGCCAAAATGTGTCTGATATTACCTACATGTTTATGTTTTTCAGAGAAATCTTGTTTAATAGTACTCTGATCAGAAAGATGACATGTAAGTCTACGGGAGAGCGTGGTTGTAGTAAAACCAATATATGTACTAGGTTTTTGATTAGTATCAGAGATGCAATCTCTGAATGGGCATGTAAATTGGTACACTACATTGGTTTTTTGTAGAGAATTTAGTTTAGTGCTTGTTGGGTTATTATAGACTATGAGGTCAATTGTTTTAAACTTTTTATAATATATAATGAGTTTAATTTGATTATTACTTTCCACTGGTTTACCATTTCTACGTATTATGTTTTTGAGAGTTTTTCATCTTGTTTATAATTATTATGTATTTGGTTGCAATAGTATAAGTTAATAGTGTTATGTTTATTTTGATGTAAACCATTATTATTAATATTATCATTATTGTTACAGCTATTGTTAATTTTGTTGAGATAAATTTTAATTTGTTGATCAATAACGGGGTTAGGAAATCCATTATTGACTAGTGTTTGCTTAATGTTGTGACCTTATCCTGAGCATCTGCATCGCAAAGTTCATATCAATTTGACCAACCTTCAAATGCTTTTTTTTTTTTTAACTTAGTTATGGGTATGACGATAAACTACATCCAGCAGCTAGACCTCTGAGCACGAAATTAGATGGTTTTGATCACAGCATAACAACCTTTAATTTCATTTGTACCGAGGTACCCCCTGACCCGGGGTGGTAGCTAGGATGTCAGCTATGGGCAAATAAAGAACACTAAACAAAACATTATTTAAAAAGACATTTTTATCTAAAAAATATCAGCAGTACCTATTTATAGTAGAATGATCAACAATGCATTTTATAGTCTTTGTATCGCCGAGGGGGCAGTACGATATCAGATGATGTGTCCTGAAGTATCTACAGCATAGTATCCGTGCAAATGGATACTTAAGTACAAACAAGACAGAATAACAATAATTAGAGGAGAGGTTAATTTGTTAGAGTCACAGAAAATACAGTCCGGTAATAATGGTCAACCACGCTCGGACAAAAATTCTTGCCTGCTTTTCCCCAGACGAGACTCTAACCTTTAGCGGAGCCTAGTCTGAGCTTCTCTCCGCCCGAAAGCAGAGAGATCGACAAAGTGAACTACTGACGCACGCAGTCGACCCCCCCCCCCCCAGAATGTCAATGACACTCCGAATTATTTACGTCTTTCCCACGTGAGCAGAAGCGGCACAAGGCCAGTCAACGGGTAAAACTGAGCCCGTAAGCTTGGACAAAGATACATATCTGCTTTTTCCCAGACGAAACTTTACCCTTCAGTGGATTCCCGTCTGGGTTTTCTCTCTGCCCAAAAGCAGAAAGTCCGACAAAGTGAAAGTCGACCCCCCAGATTGTCAGTGACACTCCGAATTCCTGACTTCTGTTAATCTTTATTTATATAGCTATTTAGATCCACAAATTATTCCATCTTTTAGAGCGCTAGAAGGGTTTCAGCTGCTCTACAACACTTTCCCCCTTAAATGTTTCGTACCCTGGACGAGATATTTTCATCTTTTTGGATCGATTTCGATCGCTTCCGTAGCTCTCCTTTTTCACTTTCCTTGGCCTCTTTTTTGAATATCTGCAGGCATCGGCGCATCGAACATGTCCTATATTACTTCAATGGGTTCTTCTATTCGCTGTTCAGTAATGTACCTTCTTTTTATTTGGTTTGTGTGCCTCCTTAAAATTCATTTTGGATATTTTATAAGGTACACCATGTGGCCATTTCGCTTATATATAATACCTTTTTCCCTTGACTCTTACCGACTTAATAATTTTAAAAGTAAAATCTGTCACAAGAGTAGCAGGGTTTGCTGCCGAACTCAGTTTTACCACTCATAATTTTTTTCTTTATTTAGTGTCAGTTTATCGAAAACTGATGTGATGTTCTTTGCAAACATTAACTCTGCAGGAGATATTCCTGAATTAGCGTTTGCGCTTGGTGTGATACGGTAGAAAGATAAGAAATTCCGTAGCTTCTCATTTCTTGTTTCTATTCCTTCCGCCTTTTCCCCTTTTTAAAACAATCCATAAACCATTCTACCAACCCATTAGATCTTGGATGGTATGGCGCAGATATCAAATGAGTTACTGCATGCATTTTGTAAAACTTTGAGAATTCCCTTGATGAGAATTGCGTTCTTTTTTTTTACATTTGTTGTCGGCGATTTGCATCTGAACTTTGGCCATTTTGATAAACTATGCACCACAACAAAGTAGTATATACCCCTTACTGGCTCTGCATAAACTATCTACAGCCTAGACCAAGGCCTGTCGGTTTGGTGATTTTGCCGCTAACTGGCAATTCTTGCAATTTTTAACCAAGTTTACAATGTCTTTATCCATTCCGTTCCAATACACGAAACTTTGCATAAGCGCATTCATACATGAAATGTCCGCGTATCACGTACGAAAACTTTTTAACATTCATTTTGTTAATACAGTCGGAATAGCTACCCGGTTCACTGTTTAATAGTATATCTTGAAAAATTGAAAAAATATTTTTCTTATTTTCCTTTTATTCCAATAACTCTGATTTTTGTTAGTTATGATCTTGTCAAGCTTCGCTTTAGTTCTAAGACTAAACTATCGCCCGGTTCACACTCCACCCACGTCTATTGAACAGGTGAAGAGGCTCATCCCTTGTTCCCTGTTTAGGATGTGGTTTCCGGCTTTCTCTTTTCCAATATTTTTACTCTTTTCTTTCTTTTTTTCTTTTTTTCCAATTGGAGTAGATAGACTAAACTATCGCCCGGTTCACACTCCACACACGTCTATTGAACAGGTGAAGAGGCTCATCGCTTTTTCCTTGTTTAGGATGTGGTTTCCGGCTTTCTCTTTTCCAATCTTTTTTACTCTTCTTTTTTTTTAAATAGGAGTAGATAGACTAAACTATCGTCCGGTTCACACTCCACCCACGTCTATTGAACAGGTGAAGAGGCTCATCCCTTGTTCCCTGTTTAGGATGTGGTTTCCGGTTTTCTCTTTTCCAATATTTTTACTCTTTTCTTTCTTTTTTTCTTTTTTCCAATTGGAGTAGATAGACTAAACTATCGCCCGGTTCACACTCCGCCCACGTCTATTGAACAGGTGAAGAGGTTTTCTCTTTTTCAATCTTTTCACTATTACGTAGCCCCCTGCGCTTCAGTGGCATTACTGCCTTGCTTGGGGTGATATGATTAAAAAAAAAAAAAATTCCATCAATTGTGACAGGTAATTCCCTTATACTACCGTACATGACTTTTTTTTTAATTCCTGACTCACAAAACAATGAAGTTATTACTGTTTTTTCCAGTGGTTTGGTCATTCTCGGAATTTATCTTGACAATTTGTCTGCATGCACTATCATTTCTGAAGACAAATACTCTATTTTAAAGGAATATTTAAGTAAAATCTTTGCAGGCTGTTTGCAGTGTACGTTGGAATACCTTTCTTCGAGCTAAAAATTGTCACTAATGGACGGTGATCCGTTTGAAAAATAAACTGTCTACTTGGAAATACTTGTGAAACTTTTGACATCAAAAAACATTGCTAAATCCTATTTTTCGATTTGGGAGTATTTTTCGTTTCGCTATCAGAAGCATCCTTGAGACGTGATAAACAGCTTTTAGTTTTTCATCATTTTGCTTATGAAGCAATACGGCCCCTAACCCAAAGTTGCTAGCATCACTTGCTACATATATTTCCTTGCTTGGGTCATAATAAGTTAATAGTAGATCAGAAATAGATAGAGCCGCTTTTAATTTCTGAAATTCTTTCTCGCATTCTTCAGACCAAACCCATTTTTCATTTTTTTTCAACAATTTATTCAAAAATGCACTGTGTTCATTCATGATAGGAATGTAGTTACTATAGTATTTTGCAAATCCTAAGCCTTTATAAAAATATCTGAGAATCTTGCCTTTAAATCCCGTTTCAAATTTTCTGTGTAATTAGATGATCCAACAGCATTGTTACAAAATGTGTTGATAAGAATGTAGAATAAATCAAACTCCTACATCTAATCAGTACTGAAGAGTTTCTGAGTTGGCTGCATGAAATAGGTTATTAATCTTTTCTCTTTTCCAGCGAACCCTTTTAAATGAATTTCACTAAAACTTCAAGTTTTTTTGCCTGATATGCCTTTGGCAATTTTTTTAGATCTGCAAAATTGCGAGTCTACTAATTCTATTCCATGCATCCGCATTAATAATTGTCAGGTCTGACTCTGTGTCAATTTGCATTTTAACCTTCTTGTCATTCAATCGAGAGTTTAAGAATTCCTTTTTTCGTGCGATTTTTCACCCATGGTATAGCGAACCATATTTTTGGGCTTTTCTTTTTCTTTTTTTACAAAAAATTTTTTATGATCCTTATAACCACAATTGAAACATTTTTTTAATCTTTCAATGGACAATTCTTGTACAGATGTAACTGACCACAACTATAGCATGGATTTATTTTAAGTTTCTTATTTTGCGGTTTTATTTTTCGGATATATGATAAGTCTAGTTTGCAGTATTTTTAAAGTTTATAATACTCTGACATTCCTCAGCCAGTTTTTGTAGAGTTATTTCCTGGTTTTGCTCCAACTTTTTTGAGTTTCTCTCGTACGTCTGTTTTGCTTGGTGAGGTTAATCCTTGCACAAAAATTAAACACTTAAACATATCCGTACTTAATTCATTCAAACGGAACTTTTCATACTTTTTATTCACTATACTTGCAAACGTTATGTAGTCTTCATCATCGTTTTTGGTAAATTTAATCAACGCCATCGCGTGTTGAATAAAGAACTACGTTCTCCAAAGATCTGAGACAATATCTGAATAATTTCTGCAAACGTAATTTCTCCAAGTTGTTTTGGTAGAATATTGTTTCTGTATTTTTCGTATTCTGAATCACCAGACTTACTTAACAGTAAACGAATTTTCTTGTCTTCTGTTCAGTTCAAGCAGCCTTTTACAAGTATCTCCTCAAACCTGTGATAATAAGCATCAAATGTAATCTCCTCTTCAGGTTTATATTTAAAATTTCCAATTGATTTAAACGCAGCCTCCTGTGAAAATATATCTGGTTTATCTGAGCTCGCTTCCTTTATTGAGAAAATTTACATCAGTATAGCAAGTTGCTTTCTTGTCGTTTTTGTGCTAATTCTTGTTGTTTAAAAAATTCAAGGAAGTATGTCTGAAAGTCCTACATTTTAAAATTTGCTGTTGTTCCTGATTATTTTGAAATTGTCGTCAAACTCTTCATTTTCGTCAGAAAATTTGTAGGAATGTTTTTGGGCAAAACTGCTGTCTGAGTTTTCTACGCCGAATCTATTATTAAAGATTTGTTTGTTTGAAATCAACGTAGCGAAATCTGTTGTCTGTAGATTTTGTTTGTTGATATCTTCATCGCCAGTCTGTTGTATCGCCGAGGTACGATATCAGATTATGAGGTACGAGGTACGATATCAGATTATGTGTGCTGAAATATCTACAGTACAATATCCGTGCTAATGGATATTAAGTACAAACAATATTTACCTTATTCGGACTATTGTCCTCATCTTTGTTGCCATTTGTACGTCGTTTTAGCCGTTGTACACTCCGGCCATCTTCATGTGCGAGGAATTTCGAACCGAACTCTTTATTACAATGCTGACCTGACAGACACATGGCCCAGTGGATATAGACGTTGGTTAGTTCCTGTGACTTGACCCAAAGAGTTGTGAGTTCAATACCAGGCGACAGCAGTGGTGAACAACTAACTTACAGGGTTAGAGGGAGATAACTCATGACTTCTAAAAGAGGCACTACTACGCAAGGAATAAAGTTCATATACCCCAGTGATTGTAATAAAGTGTTCGGTTCGAAATTCCTTGCATCTGAAGATGGCCGGAACGTACAAAGGCCGAAAAGTCGTACAAATGGCAAGTCCGAATAATGTAAATACAGTAAATACTACCTCATCTCAGAAATATAGACAAGTACAAACAAGACAAATAGAGATAAGAAAGAACAGCGGTAATTAGAAAGCCAAGAGAGGTTAATTTGTTAGAGTCGCATAATAATAGTGGCATTCCGAATTCCTGACTGCTATTAATCTTTATATAGCTATTTTGGTCCACATACCATTCCATATTTGAGCGCGCTAGAGGAATATTAGCTGCTCTACAACAATATAACAAAGAGTTATCTCCCTCTAACCCAGCAAGGACACATGGCCCAGTGGATATAGACGTTGGTTAGTTTCTGTGACCCAAGGAGTTGTGTGTTCAATACCAAGCTACAACAGTGGTGAACAAGTAACGTGCATGGTTAGAGGGAGATAACTCATGACTTCCAAAAGAGGCATTACGCAAGGAATGAGGATGATATACCCATGCGATTATAATAAAGGGTTCGGTTCGAAATTTCTAGCACCTGAAGAAGGCCGGGGCGTACAACCGCCAAAACGTCGTACAAATGGCAACAAATATGAGGAAAATTGTCCGAATAATATAAATACTGAACCCGTGTGTATATACTTCAAGTAGTCTTTTTCCATTTTTGAAAATATCAAAAGATCATCTAGGTGTGCCAGAGCAAAATCTTCCTGCCACCACAAAACAATTGACATCAATTCCTGGAAGAGACCGTGAGTGTTTGCGAGCCCAAATGACATAAGATTAAAATAGAACAAACCCCTGCGGCAAGTGAATGCAATTTTCTCTTTGTCATTTGGTTTGTGGCAAATCAACCTCGGCGAGTCACTTATTGCCAACTAAACTTTATTGCTGGTAATTCCTTTTCTTTCAACAAGTTATTGTGTATTACTAGACACAAAACTTATATATAAGTTTTGTGTCTAGTAATACTTTTTTTCTTTCCGAGTATCAAGATTCACTGAGATATGTTTTTAAGGGCAGGGTCCTCAAGTCCTACTCTTGTTATTTAACCCATAACTGGAGGAAAGGGACGGATTAATACCTTTTCCAAGGGTACCAGTGCTTAAGTGAATGCAGGGTATACAACTGGAATTCGAACTCGGCTCACCGATTTCTCTTTCCTATAGAAGTGTGCAGATGCTGAGGTTTTAATGTTATTACTTATGCTAACCTAATATTAAAGGAAAGATGGAGATATTCCTCTAATGCTACATATTCCTTCTTAATTCTCAAGGCCCCCAAATTAAAATAAATTCTAAATTCTAGCATTAGCCAATCACGTCCGAGTATGACGTTTCTATTAAGATTCTTCACCACGAAGAAATCATAGTGTGTGTTGTGGGGTGGACTGATTTCTTATTTGAACTTGAAGGTAACAAAGGCCTTCAACGCATAATGAAGACCCATTAGCAGTTCGTAATTGAACGTCATTCTTTTGCGGTTCAACTCCCGCTCGAATTGTTTAAAAAGCCTTACAGATTATGACCAATACGTCTGCCTCCGTATCTACCAAGCCTCAATAATTTCTACCTTTTATCCTAATAGAGATGGAATTTGGCGCGCCCATATTACCAACTACGTGCGTCGGTACCATCTTGTTCTGCTCGTTGGGCGTTTACAAAACTTCTCCATGTAGCCTTCTTCGCCCCCAATTCCAACACCTAATATTGCACTTGTCCTTTTCCCGCTCGTGAGTTTCATATTTTGCCTCATTATCACTTTCTTTTTTACGTCATTCTTATACCTACGCTGATTATTAATTTTGGATGTAGCAGGACTCACAGATATCGTTACCCGCCTTCGAGAGTGGAAAATCTCCATATTCTTATTTTCATATTCCGAGCATGCATCGAGTCGAATTTTCCATTTCAACTCTGTTATAACTTTCTGATAGGCAGCTTCCTAGTTTTGTGGCTCGCCCTTCATTATTGCCATTTTATATCCCGCTCCCTTAGCTTTTCGAAAAAAGATCCAAGTACTTTTTTGTCATGACATCCATTCTCTCGTCAACCTCCACGCATGCGCTCTCTGCCAGACATACTACCCTCTGCATGTATATTGTGGCGTATCTTTGTCGCCAAGTTGTTGTGACCATTTAGGGCCCGTAAGCAGGATGTGCGTTGTGGTGCAAATAAATGGTGCAGTGGATATCGACTCGGAACGAAAAATCGGGGAGCCGAGTTCGAATTCCAGTTTAATTCATTGCATTCACTTACGCGCAAACACCCTTGGGAAAGGTATTAATCCGTCTCTTACCTCCAGTTATGGGTTAAATAACAGGACAGATTGGGTTCTATAGCCTTGGCTGGCAACCTTCCTTCCAGTTATGGGTCAAATAACAGGACAGATTGGGTTCTACAGCCTTGGTTGGCAACCAGTCTACCGCAGAAAGCAATGTCAACCTACTGCGGGATAATCCTCTGCCCAGTCAGTCATGTCTCTTTCGAGACATGATCGCCCAAGTGTGTTTCACGTATGGCACTTAACTGACTGAAGCAAGACACGGAAACAAGGTAGGTTCAAACAGGGTGATGAAGATTCGCCACAACATAATGCCTAAATGGTATGTTATTTCGACGTGTGTTCGTATCGTTATGGAAGAAGAACATATAGAATCGAGAATAGAGAAGTCTATGGACCGCTACTGAAAAACCTTCGGCATTTTCAGTGTTCTGGTGCAATGTATATCGACTCAAAATGAGAAATCGGAGAGTAGAGTTCAAATTCCAGTTGAATTCGTTGCATTTACTTACAAACAAATACTTTTGGGAGAGGTATAAATCCATCTCTTCTCTCTCCAGCTATGGGTTAAATAGAATGACGAATTAGGTCCTATAGTCTAGTTTGATTTACTGCAAAAAGAAAAGGCAACCTACTGCGGGAAAATTTTCTGCCAAGTCAGTCATGTTTCTTTCGAGACATTGTCACCCAAGCGTGTATCACGTATGGCATTTAACTGGCTGACTGAATCTTCTAAAATGGTTTTGTGACGTGTGCCTTTGTTTTTTGGGGGGTTTTTTTTATGGCAAACGCAGTAAATTGGGGATGAAAAAGGGCAAACAAGAAAGAGAACATGAAGAAGAAATGAAAAATAAGCAAGAATGAAAAAGTAAAAACGTAAGAAGATGAAGAAAAAAAAAAGAAATAAACTGAAAATAAAGGTGAAGAAAGACAAGCAGAAGCATAATGATAAGAATAAAAATGAAGAAGAGTAAAAAAAAATGTTTAGATTAAAGAAGTGGAATCTGAAGAAGAAGAAGAAGAAGAAGAAGAAGAAGAAGAAGAAGAAGAAGAAGAAGAAAGATCCTTATCTTCTTCCTTTTCTTCAACTTTTTTCTTTTCTGCTTGAAAAGAAGAAAACAAAGAAAAAGAAGAGCAGGACAAACAGTAAGAGAAAATGGAGAAAAATAAAAATAAAAACAAAGAAAATGAAGCAAATGAAATATAAGCGGAAAAGTAAAATGAAAATTAACGAAGAAAACAAAGAGAAAAAGAAAAAAAACGAAAATAATGGAAATAATATATATAAAGTAGCATAATTATAATAACAATAATAATATTAATAATGATAAGAAGAAGAAGAGGCGGAGGAGGAGGAGGAGGAGGAGGAGGAGGAGGAGCAATAGAAGAGAAAAAAAAGAAACAAAGGAAGAAAATAATCCGCAGAAAAACAGAAAAAGTAAATAAGAAAATAAGCAGAAAATGAAAACGAAAGGGAAGAAAAAGATATATCCATGAAAGTAGTTCGCATATTGTAATGTTAGAGAGAAAATCAGCGAAAGATGATGACGAATGTACCGAAAAGAGAATGAAAGAACATTTTGAGAAGGATGAAAGCGGACTGAAATATGAAGGAAAAAATAAATTCAAAAAGAGATAAGACTAACAAAATAAAAAAGTTAAAAAGTCTGAAAGAAAAAAACTGAATTTCAATGAAAGAATAAAAAATAAGGAGTATGTTGTAGAGCAGCTGACACCTTTCCAGCAATCTCAAATATAGAATGGACAGTATAACGAATAGCTATATAAAATTAGTAGCAGTCATGAGTTCGGACAATCTGAGGAGATCGACTGCATGCGTCAGTCGATCGCTTGGTCGGACTCTCTGCCTTCAGAAGGAGTTACTCAGACGAGGCTCCGCCGAAGGGTAGAATTTCGTCTGGGAAAAAGCAAACAATAAATTTTGTACGAGTTTAAGAGCTCAGTTTTACTCACGTTAATTTGGCCTTGTGCCGCATCTACCTCGGGCTTCTGCCCACATCGGGAGGTCGTAAATAATTTGGACTGTCATTGACGATTATTATCGAACTATGCTCTCTGCGACTCAATCGACTTAAACTCTCCTCTTTTTTTTAATTATCGTTGTTCTGTCTTATCTGTGTTTGTCTTGTTTGTACTTAATATCCATTAGCACGGATATTGTGCTGTAGATACTTCAGCACACATCATCTGGTATCGTATTGCCACCCCGGTAATACAACAGCATAAAACATAAATAAAATGTCAACTAGATTCAGTCAGTCAGTTAAGTGCCATACGTGATACACGCTTGGGCGATCATGTCTCGAAACAGACATGACTGACTGGGCAGAAGATTATCCCGCAGTAGGTTGCCATTGCTTTCTGCGGTAGACTGGTTCCCGACCAAGGCTATAGAACCCAATCTGTCCTGTTATTTAACCCATAACTGTAAGGAATAGACGGATTAATACCTTTTCTAAGGGTATTTGCGCGTAAGTGAATGCAATGAATTCGGCTGGAATTCGAACTCGGCTCTCCGATTTCTCGTTCCGAGACGATATCCACTGCACCACAACGCACATCCTAGATTAAGACTGATTAAAAAAAAATGAGAACAGAAAAAAATGGGAATGAAAAGTAATGTGAAAATAATCGAAAGCAAAAAGCGGAAAAAAAACGTTAGCATACGAAAATAAAAGGTAAAATCGAGGAAAGGAAATGAATGACTAGACGATAAAAAAATAGAAAAATAAATAGTGATTGAAGTAGAAATAAAAAAAAAAGAAGAAAACTAGGCTAGAAGGCATGAGCATAGAATAGATAATATTGCAGTTGTGTAACAACATGTGTTACATGTTGGTAAACCAAGCGTTAACGAACCGGATATAGATTGACAATTGCGATTCATGGCGTCTTATTTGGGCGGCGAACGGCCGGTGACAAGTAGAAAAATGTCGACTGAGTCAAATGGCCACTCACAGTTGCTATTCAAAACAAAATGAAAAACAGGCAAAATACGGTAATTTAACAAACGAGAAAACGACAGATGTTATTTTGGTGACATATAAATCTCTCTCTCTCTCTCTCTCTCTCTCTCTCTCTATCTATCTATCTATCTATCTATATATATATATATATATATATGTATATATATATAGAGAGAGAGATAGAGGGAGAAAGAGAGAACGATATATTTCTTCAGTAATTAATCGAACACTCTTGGCTACTGGCGTGTGTTTACATTGTGTATATAACATGCTAAAATCTGCATTCCTTCACTGTGCGCTAATGATTAGTGGTAGAATATTCAACTGATGTAAACTCGGTTATGTTTCAATCCTGCCTGGAAGCAATCGGATTTCTAACCGTATTGATGAGCTGTGATACAGCGAAATATTACTATCTGAGTATATATATATTATACTTTAGAACATGTTCAAATTACAGTCTACAACAAAGTGTACATTTTGTTTCGACATTGAAAAGACCATCTTTTCAAAGAATGCCAAAAATTTGTAGTTTTATACTTCGCTAAAACAAATTTTTTTATCCACTACCCATTCCAAGCAAGAGTATTAAAATTCCTACGCCTTCGCCGATTAGGCTACCTCCCACACCTCTCTCTTCTTCCCCCGTTTCTCTCATTTTCTTCCCACCCTCTGTGCATTTTCTTACTTATTTCTCTTAGTTAAGCTAAGACGCCGGCTTATCAAAGGTTGTATATGACTATATTTTACTGCCTACTTTAAACCTGACGCCTTTTTCTCTTTGAGTCTTTCATCTCGTCTCTTTAGTTCCTTCTCTTTCTCTCCCGTTTTCCTCCTTTTTTTTACTATTTCCTCTAGTTCCCATTTATAATTTCCCATTCTGGTCTTTTACTTTCCCCACCCCTTTACCTCGCACACCAAAAGTTTACCAATATAAGGAAGTGAATTTTCCATCTCTTTTCAAAAAATAGCGTTTACTACCTGATGTGAGATTGTCTTTTCAATGTCGAAACAAAATGTACACTTTGTAGTAGATTGTAAGCATGTTTTAAAGTATAATTTATATTAAATATTCATAGCTCTATTTCTATATTAAGCACTGTTTTAAATTAATGCTTTGAACGAACGTTGTTAATATTTTCTTCGTTCCTCATTCATTTATATATATATATATATATATATATATATATATATATATATATATATATAAAATTCGGTCGGGTTTCAATCCTGGGTAAAAAGCAATCGTTGTCTAACCGTACTGATGAGCTGTGATACAGCGAAACAGATCTGTCTGCGGATGACTAAGGAAGCGACCGGAGTCTAAGCCGTACTGATGAGCTGTAATACAGCGAAACAGATCTGTCCGCGGATGACTATATATATATGTTAGTGTATATTTGGGTATCAATCATTCATTTAAACATGTTTTGTTAAAAAAAAAAAAGATTTTATTCATGATTTTATTTTTCCTGTATTCTTATGTTTCCTTTTTGCTGGAGATAAGGAATATAAAATTGTTCCATAATTTTCGACTTTACAAGCGATTTCAACCTCTTCACTGGCCATTTTCAAGGATGTTATTTTTCCGGTGTTGTTATGTTCTCATGTTTGACTGTAATATAATTTTTCCTTATAGCTTTTTTTGCTTTTTTGTTTTTTGAAAAGGAGAGTTCTTTAAAGCTGTCACGTGATGCGCGCGGCGGACATCATTTGAGCGCCTAAAAAATTTGGTAAGTGACTCCAATGGATCTTAGTAATAATTGTTACTGGGAGTTGAGGAAACGGGTTTTTAAAATCCTGTTAAAATGCCTATTCTACTAATTCTATTAATATATTGAATTTATATGCGGAATGTGTATGTGTTTGTGTGTGTGTTAAATTAAATATAAATATATAAAATACTTGTTAGAAACGAAGAAAAGAGTGCTAGACTGCTACGTGATGTCAGTTCTTCAGTACGGATGTGAATGCTGGACAATATAATCGAAAATGAGGAAAAAACTGGAAGCGGCCGAAATGTGGTTCTACAGAAGGATGCTACGGATATCGTGGACTGAGCATACAAGCAACGACGAAGTGTTAGAAAGAATGGCAACAAAAAGGAAATTGATGCTGAGCATCAGGAAGAGACAACTGAAGTTCCTGGTACATGCAATGAGGAAGGAGAGCCTGGAGAACCTGATACTGACTGGTCAGATAGAAGGAAGGAGAGACAGAGGAAGGCAGCGGATAACATATCTGCAGAGTCTGATCAGGTGGATGACGGAACGGGGGTTGCCAGGAGCAACAGGAGCAAACATACTAAGAGCCACAAGGGATAGGGAGACGTGGAGATCCATGATCGCCTACGTCCTGAAGGGACAGGGCACATAGAAGAAGAAGAAGTGTTCGATGTAATACAACAGATCAATTAAGTATATATTAATTAATATACATAATACCCCTCGCCGACAGCATAACCTTGAGTTTCAGGCACAACGCAATCTTCAAATGCTGAGTATAAAATGACGGTTACGTAATTTAAATTTCTGGATATCACAATGTTGGTGTACTTATATATTATACTCGGATCACATATGTTAATTTAAAAATTATATATTTGGCTTTTAAAATAAACGGGGAGAGAAAATATGTTATAGTTGTGAATCAAATTTTATATTATCATGTATAAAGAGAGAGATTACTTCATGTTTAAAAAAGAAAGATAATTTTATATTATATTAAAAATTAATGTCTGTAATCATTTTTTTGGTTTAATAAGCTAGGTTTTTTTAATTTTTAATTTTATAGCAAGAAATAAATTATATTTTATTTTCCGTTGTAAATCTGGCTTTTGCTGTTATGTACCAAATGATAAAAGAATTCTTATTATCATTCTTTAATGCAGTTTTCAAATTTCTGATGTAGGTAATTGCGTCATCATGCTTTTTCACAGATGGTGCTCAACTGACCCTACTATATTTTGCAGTCAATAAACTCAAAACAAACAACGTGCATGCACTAAATTGAAATATAAAATGACGACAATTTAACTATCGCAACAACATATATATATATATATATATATATATATATATATATATATATAAGTTGCGATAGTTAAATTCTTATATGTATATATATATATATATATATATATTAGAAAAAGAAATAAGGTTGTTCCAACGAGAAAAATTAGTATAGAATAAAGTGTGAGAGGTCGTGAACGTTTTGTTTAAAGTGTCCATAATGGTATTTGTTACGTTACACGTGTTTCGAGTCTAAGATTGACTCTCTTCAGGCGAATAAATTTGTGGCTTTACGTATCGAGTTTCTTTTGTTTCTCAGGGCCAAGTTGTTGTTTATAAATAAGTAATTAAGTAGAAAAATTAAAATTAAAATTAAAAAATTTAAAAAAAATCAAATCAGTAAAATAAAATAAAATAAAATAAAATATATCGTTCAATCCAATTATACATTTCTCTCCTGCACTCTCTCTCTCTCTCTCTCTCTATATATATATATATATATATATATATATAGAGAGAGAGAGAGAGAGAGAGAGAGAGAGAGAGAGATTGAGGTATTATTTGATGTACGATATGCTAGGGTCACTTGACGTGTGCTGATACCTGGATCATTTCCAACAGACTGTAGAATGTGTTCTTTATTGTCGGGGGGGGGGGATTTCGGTCTTCCTCGATCCGTAGTTTGTATGGTAATACAGCGCCAACTACCATATGCTTTCTTTAAACTTAACTAAAAAACGAAGGATTTTCGGACATATGTTTTGTCTTTATTTTGATGTAAGGAACCTGTCCCCAAAGTTCACACACACACACACATATATATATATATATATATATATATATATTCCATTTGTATACGAGTTATTACGCGACCTAGGTTTCTACCATGAGTGGTGTCTTTAGGCGATTTGCAATAATACAAATGTGCACTGCCTTATTATAACCAGAAACTAAGTAATTACACAATCGGTCAATCAATCAACCAATATATATATATATATATATATATATATATATATTCCATTTGTATACGAGTTATTACGCGACCTAGGTTTCTACCATGAGTGGTGTCTTTAGGCGATTTGAAATAATACAAATGTGCACTGGTCTAACCTTATTATGACCAGAAACTAAGTAATTAAACAATCAATCAATTAATATATATATATATATATATTGTAGCTTAGAGGTAGAATCACCGCATGCATATCAATTCGGTCGGGTATCAATCCTGGCTAGACACAATCGGATGTCTAACAGTACTGATGAGCTGTGATACGGATAAATATTTACGCTCTTGCCCGCCGATTGAGCAGTACAATAGCTGCACATCGCTATTTACGCAGCGTTCAATCAGTGATGAATTTGAACACTCTTGGCGTATATTCATATTGTGTAAAACACGCTAAAATCTCCCTTCCTCCACCGAGCGTCCATAGCTTAGAAGTAGAATCACCGACTGATGTCAGTTCGGTCAGGTTTCAATCCTGGCTAGAAGCAATCGGTCTCTAACCGTATTTAGGAGCTGTGATACAGTAAAACAGGGCTACCTGCAGATAACTCTCTCTCTCTCTCTATATATATATATATATATATATATATATATATATATAGTCTTTCTTTGTACTGAATCCTATATAAAGCTATTTTTTGAAGTTATTTACTAAAAATTTAATATTATTTTTCCTTATTTTTTATATATTGATCAATGTGTTCGCGAATTTCGTTCAGTTTGACCATGTATAGATCAACATATAACAACTAAGTAAAATAAGGTTAACATAAAACAAATTTTAGTAAATAACTGCAAAATTGTATATATATATATATATATATATATATATATATATATTCCATTTCACTCCCATACAAAGCTATAAAACCACAAAGGCACAATGTGTTACTGAGTATGAAAAAATATGAAAGAAAGAATATGAAAGAAAAAATATGAAAGAAAAAATATGAAAGAAAGAATATGAAAGAAAAAATATGAAAGAAAGAATATGAAAGAAAGAATATGAAAGAAAGAATATGAAAGAAAAAATATGAAAGAAAGAATATGAAAGAAAGAATATGAAAGAAAGAATATGAAAGAAAAAATATGAAAGAAAGAATATGAAAGAAAGAATATGAAAGAAAAATATGAAAGAAAAAATATGAAAGAAAGAATATGAAAGAAAGAATATGAAAGAAAAATATGAAAGGAAAAATATGAATGAAAGAATATGAAAGAAAGAATATGAAAGAAAGAATATGAAAGAAAGAATATGAAAGAAAAAATATGAAAGAAAGAATATGAAAGAAAGAATATGAAAGAAAAAATATGAAAGAAAAAATGTGAAAGAAAGAATATGAAAGAAAGAATATGAAAGAAAGAATATGAAAGAAAAAATATGAAAGAAAGAATATGAAAGAAAGAATATGAAAGAAAGAATATGAAAGAAAAAATATGAAAGAAAGAATATGAAAGAAAGAATATGAAAGAAAAAATATGAAAGAAAGAATATGAAAGAAAGAATATGAAAGAAAAAATATGAAAGAAAGAATATGAAAGAAAGAATATGAAAGAAAAAATATGAAAGAAAAAATATGAAAGAAAGAATATGAAAGAAAAAATATGAAAGAAAGAATATGAAAGAAAGAATATGAAAGAAAAAATATGAAAGAAAGAATATGAAAGAAAGAATATGAAAGAAAAAACATGAAAGAAAGAATATGAAAGAAAGAATATGAAAGAAAAAATATGAAAGAATGAATATGAAAGAAAGAATATGAAAGAAAGAATATGAAAGAAAGAAATGTATTATTAAGGAAAGAGAACAATCAAAGAACATGATTTAAGATGACAGAAGGTAACGAATGGCAATAAATTTAAATTTTTGAACATAAAAGTTGACTGGAAAGCAAGAGGTCGGAAAAGAGTTTTAAAAGCATGTGTGCAAGAGAAGAAACTCTTATCATAGAACTTACGGTTACCGCTAGAAAATTTCAACGATAAAATATGAAAACTTGCCAATGTAGTACGGCACTTAAATTAGTAACGTCAAAAATAAAGGTACTAGCGATTAAATCTTATCAGAAAAATTAATATATTTATAGAAAAGGCACGGGAAAGCTACGTCTTGGTATTGAAAAATGACTGAAACTGAGATGCCAAGTTAGGACAGATAATATGGCAGATTATCCTTGAGATTTTATCAAGAATATTTAAATACTTAACAAAAGCACCAGACCGGATGTGATAGCTAAATTCAATGCATAGACTTATAAAGCTTTAAGATAAACTTTCTCGGGAAAAATAAAATAGAATGACACAATGAACGAAGTTTCCTAGTTTTAGACCTTGCAATTGATTTAATATAATAGTTCCACTTCGTGTTAGCATCAAGAAAGGGCACTGAAAATACATCATGTTAAATACGAACCAGTTTTCTGTTTGTAATCATTTTAATAATGTAAATCGTAAATTAATATTTTTATATTTCAATTTCAGTCAGTTAAGTACCATACGTGAAAAACGCCTGAGCGATCGTGTCTCGAAAGAGACATGACTGACTGGGCAGAAGATTATCCCGCAGTAGGTTTCCATTGCTTTCTGTGGTAGACTGGTTGCCAGCCAAGACTATAGAACCCAATCTGTTCTGTTATTTAACCCATAACTGGAAGTAAGAGTCGGATTGTTACCTTTCCCAAGCGTATTTGCGCGTAAGTGAATGCAATGCATTCAACTGGAATTCAAACTCGGTTCCTCGATTTCTCGTTCCGAGCCGATATCCACTGTACCACAACGTACATCCGCAAAGGATGTTTCAATTTACTTTATTAAAAAATAAATTTATTTACGATTTGTCCCGGCGCTCAGTCGGCGATGCTAGGCTGCCTCTTCCCTGTACATATGGTAATTTTCTAAGCACAGCTTAGATGTGGCACAAGGCCGAAAGTATGGGGTACCCAGTGAGGATCGAAGTCATTACTCAGTTGTAATAGATTCAAGCGAGATAAGCTTGCTAACTATTACACCACGCCGAGATGCCCCTTTATATACACTAGCAGTATAGCCCGGCGTTGCTCGGGTGTAATGAAAGCTTTTAAACTAATCCATGGTCCTGGAGCTCAGACTCATCCTAAAGAATATTTGTGTGAAGTTTGGTGAGAATCGGATAAAAATTGTGGATTTGTATAATGAACATACAGACAGATAAACAGACACACACACACACACACACACACACACACACACACACACACACACAAACATCTTGCCTTATATATATATATATTATATATTTTCTGCACTATTGTAAGAACTGCAACCTTGAAACTTCTGAATGTCGTTTCTTATGTCTTTGTCTATGAGTGTATCAAATTTGATTAAAATCGGACCACTCGTTCTATAACCCGATTTTTTCGATTATCAATTTTCGATATTTATCGGCGGTACCTCGACACAAAACCTAGCTAAGAACACTCGCAGACGCTTATCGTGCAACTGCGTAAATTTTCAAGAAAATCGGTTCAGCCGTTTCGGAGTCTATAGGTAACGGACACACACACACAGACACACACACAAATAAACACACACAGACAAAGTTCTATTGATAAATAAGTTTAGGTGTGTGTGTGTGTGTGTGTGTGTGTGTGTGTGTGTGTGTGTGTGTGTGTGTGTGTGTCATCTTTTTATTTTTCCTTTTATTTACCTCTTGGTGTAGATTTATATATTTGACGATATATCGTTCCGATGCCTATTTATTGCTTGTTTGAATGAATTCTTCCGTTAACCCTTTCGCTTATTCGCTGCAAGTCCAGAAAAATGCTGGAAAATAATCGGCTTATTCTACTGCAGCGGAAAGGATCTGACTCCTGCAACATTTTAACTTTTTAATGGTCAGATTATACCAAAAATTGCTGCCAGTCTTCACTTTACAACTTTTATAAAGCTTCAATGCGTTTGTACTTGGGATGACTTATTTTCCATTCTACAACCACTTTCCCCAGAGATGCAATAATACAAGCCTATCACTATTCTATCTCTATTTCTATGGCAAATGTTCAGATGAGTTCCCCTCTTTAGTTCAGCCACTTTAAACCTTAAGAGCTAGCAATCGCCATGCTACATCCAATTAGACGCATCGCCCAAATTTCTTCCACATTTCAATTATAAGTCGGCAGTTCCACTTACACAGATTTTTCCCAAAAATGCTATTTTTTTAAACAAGTTCCCACATGGATGCTCCCCTTGTTATGGACCAGGTTAAGGTCCGAAAAGAACAACACGACCAACAGGGTAGAAATAACAAATATATATTAACAAGAAATAACAATACAATATGTGGAAGGTGTTAGTATGACTCTCAGTTTGGTTTGAGTGAACTACTACCAACTCGGTATTTACTCTACGCCCCCACTGGAGCGAGATGTGACACAAGGTCAGTTTTTAACGTGGGGAACCTGATCGCGTACGCTCAGGCCATTGATCAAAGATTACCCAGCCCCCTCTTACGCGGTAACTGGGTACAAGACTGGTCATTGCTTGTCAAAGCTGGTCAAATGCTAGTCCTAGCTGGTCATTTCTTCAACCCGGCCGGCGGACAGGAAGTGAGTACCCGAGAACAGAACACTTTGATACGTCCGGGCCGAGCAACTCTGAACATCTGCAAACTCGACTCTCTCTCTCTCTCTCTCTCTCTCTCTCTCTCTCTCTCTCTCTCTCTTGAGAGGCGTAGTATATATAGTGTTAGGAAGAGTTCATTCTGGAGTTACAGATAAGGACCCATGACACCCATGAACATTAAAATCTTCAACTCAAACGTTATTAATCTTCATGATCCTCACTTCCTTCAAACTTCTCTTGTATGCATACCATACATCTCATTCAGTATCTCTCTACCATTGTAATATAACAATCTGACCCCACCCGAGGAAGGTTGATGCAAGCGATGGTGTTTCCCGTCAGTGAAGGGGTCGGCGAACGACAAGACAGGTGTTTGAGAAATACATCCTGTCGGGGCCTGGAGCGGATGTCGTTTGACCTTATTTCCGACAGCGGCGGAAATGACTACGGAGGCAAACAGATCAGGTGTCTCTTAGAATTATGTGGGCGTTGCGTGAGCGAGGCAAAACCGGAAGGAAAGTCCCGGTTCTAGAAGACTATATAAAGACCTCGACACACGGATTCGCAGCAGAGAACGGCCAGTGGAAGCAGAGAGACACCACAGGCAAGACTACACTCCCGTCGACCCATTCTATGTGCTTCTCACTCTTCCACTCTCTATTCCACACGGGTTCGTCGTCAATAATAAAAATATAACCTTATATTTTTATATATGCGTGTTTGTTGTTTGTTGTCGTACGGCGATATATGACACCATGAGTGACTCTTGAGACTTGTTTTGTGTAAAAACCAAATAAATAAAAAGAATTTGTTGTAAATTATTTTAATGCCTTGTTTAAGTAACTCATATTCAGTAACCTCTTGCGTCTTAGTGGCTTTATTTCCTTACTTGTTGTAAAATGAAAAAAAACTTCTTGATATGACAAATACTAAAAGTAATTTCAAAATATCCAGAGGATGTTCAGCATGCGAACAGATTAAGATTTATGTCCCATAATGGGAATTTGACTCCCAGTCACACACACACAAAAATAATGTAATAGCCCGTTTTAATGTTCTTGTTTAAAAAGACGAAGACTGGGTTTTGTAAATGGATGAATAGCAGTATAATACCATTAGGGCTAAAATGTGGGATTTGGTGATTCAAACGCCAGTGAGCGTGATTTAATGCGTCATGGATTATTACGGGTGGCATTAGTCTTTTCTGGGTAATTTGTGGACCTGTGCCAAAAATAATATTAGTAAGTTAACACTGAATTTGACATATTTGACATATTTGACATATTTGACATGAAGCTGTTTCAGCTGAATTTTAGTGCTGTATATTTTATAGTAAATATAAAAAAAAGAATAGGTTTGTCAGTAGTTATGATTGATTTTGTTTAATTAACGGCATATCAACTTTTCATGGGTCATTTAATGACGAAACTTTTTTTAAGTAATAAAAATATGATGTTATTTTACTTTCACAATTGAATACATGGTAGAAGATACTCAGCTTTTGTGCATATTGTGGTGATACGTGTGGAAATGCAGTTTGACTTCTTTGAAATTATATGGATTAATGTCATAAGTGTTTTTCATGTTGGCTATTTGGTTGATTTTGTTCAGAGACATATCAACACCTCTATGGGTTAATTAATGACGTAATCGTAACATTCTGAACACAATCTTATGACTTCAACTACAGATCAAATGTATTGTTGATCATTTTGCTATAAAAATGTATTGTCGATCATTCTACTATAAAACATATTGTTGGTAATTCTACTATATAATGTATTACTGACCATTTTCCTTTAAAAACAGATTGTTGATCATTCTACTATAAAACGTATTATTCTACTAAAAATGTTTTATTGGTCATTCTACTATGAATATGTACTTTTTGTCATTCTACAATATACACTCCCGGCCATAATTATTAGGCCACCCTAGTTTTTAAAAAGAAATGATGTGTTTCATATTATTTTTAGTGTTTATTGCCAAGTGAATAATTCTAAGTGAAAACAGAATTGTTCTTTGTTAAAACTGCACAATAACATGTGCATCAAATGAACTGTTCTGGTGTCCAGCTTTTGCGCTCTCTTCCCCATGCTAGTCTCTTCTTCTTATTGACTGGCCAAAGCAAAGGCTTCCTGGCTGCCTTGTGAAATTTTGCAAAGTAATAATAACAAAAGAAACATTCTATTTTTATTTATTTGTGTATCAAATTTGATTAAAATCGGACCACTCCTTCTATAATCCGATTTTTTAGATTATCGATTTTCGATATTTATCGGGGGTACCTCGACACAAAACCTAGCTAAGAACACTCGCAGACGCTTATAGTACAACTGTGTAAATTTTCAAGAAAATCGGTTCAGCCGTTTCGGAGTCTATAGGTAACGGATACACACACACACACACACACACACACACACACACACACACACACACACACACAGACAAAGTTACATTTATAAATAAGTTTAGATAGATGTAGTTAGTCTCCCTTTTCAGACTTCAAATATTTTGATGTAACTTTTTTTCTAGTGAACCGAAATTCAATTTTTTTTTCAAAATATGACCAAGAAGATATCCTATCTAACTCTGGAAACTGTTTGAAATTTGGTTGAGAACTGAATTGGTAATGAAGCTTGAAAGCTGCCTAGATTCACTCAACGTTGGACTTGAGATTATATTCGACCCTTTTCAAAATCCATAAAGATTGGGTCAGACAGTTTTTCTCATTAGAATCTATCTTTCACAGTTATAAATCTACCAGTTGTTCATACATTAGATACTGTTGCCATATCTGGTCTGGTACTTCTGCTATTCACCTATGGCTTCTTGATAAAATCTAAAGGAGAATCTGAAATATAATATAGCACCACTTCAGTCACTTTCGCACCGACGTGTTTTTCCTGGTGCCTTTGTTATATAGCGACAAATAACAACACGGGTATATATAAAAATATATCAATGATATTTTTATTAAACGATGATGACCGTGTAGCCTAGGGTACAGAGAGTGAGAGCGCGCTTCTAAGGGTTGACGGATTGCGTACCCCACAATAGCAGCATGCTATTGGGGGCAGCTGTGAACTGCCTTCCTTCGTGTTCTGTGGTTCTGCTCTGGTCTGGCTCTCTGCCTGGACTCGTCTCGTCTGTCGTGAAATCCGTGCCCGAGGTCTTTTTATCTCTAAACCGGTACTTCCGATTTTTTGCCTCGCCTACGCACGCCCACGTAATTCTCAGAGACACCTGTTCTGTTTGCCTCTTGTAGCCATTTCCGCTACTGTCGGAAATAAGGTCAAACAACCATCCGTTCCTTTCAACGGCCGGAAAACGCCCCCGCTTCCTCACTTCCTCGGGTGGGCCTAGATTGTTATATTACACCTTGTCCACGTAAATTTAAGCGTTCTAATAGATTAGCGTCTAAGTCCCGCTCTTTTACCGTTGAAATAGTTAAATGTAACCGTCACGTCTACTCAAATAGATTCTTTTCTCGCACTTCCTAACTGTGATTTTTTTTCCGTTTACTTGCTTCGCTGATAGCTACTATCTCTAAAAACTTAAATGCAACGGCAATTGCCATCTTCTGTCTTCTTGAATCCCATTCATCTTTGAGTTTTCTTCAATACCCTCGGTACCTTGTCTTTTTTCATTGTAGCCCCCTGCAAACTAATAGCGGTCCCGCCTTGCTTTGGGTGACATGATTATAAAAAATTAAAAAATAACCAGGGCAAGCGAAGTATTTTTTCTTTTCATTTTTTTCTTTTTTGTTTGGTTCCACTAAATTGAACAAAGGACAGCTATTAATAAAAGCAACTTAAACTGAAAAAGCTCTTCGCATGATATGCGCTGTGCTTGTTAGAACCATTCGCTGATGGCACTGCCATGAATGGTCTTTTGTCCGCCTTTGGGAAGTCCCAAAATTTTCATGAAAGGTATTCGCTGACTGATCAAACGTAATTTCAGCGGCTTCAAATCCTCTAATTCTTGTGGTACCTTATCCATCTCTATCCCGTTAAGCCATGATTGGGCTGGCAATTGGTTTCTTTTCATCTTTAAGCCTTACACACCCACAGCTTCCCATGTGTATGAATGTTCTCCGCTGATTTTGATGTGGCTTGAACGACTCCTTGATACGAGTACTTTACAAGATGAGACTGAACTACAGAAATGTTATAATGAAGTCGGTCACCACAACAGCAGGTGTAAATTGGTCCATCAAAAACTTGATCCAAAAAAAACAAAACTGCTCACTCTTCTTGGTTTAGTTCCTTTCTAATTATCTTCAGCCACTTTGCTTGCATTAACCTCTTTGACTAGGCCTGCTGATTCTTCTTCTGGTCCTTTGACTCGATCTCTCTGTGTTTCTAATTCTTAATCCTGTCCGAAGCCGGCGCTGCTCCAACGTCTCTTCCACTCATTATCTCTTAATTTGGCTTTTCATGGAGGTCAGCCGATTCTTCTTCTGCTGAAGATAGAGCAACGTCGACCTTTGGGTTTAAGGGGTGGGGAACATAGAGGTCGAGTTAACGATCTCTCTATGTTTCTCCTCCTTAAAACCGACCGAAGCTAGACGTTGCTCTGTCTGTTTGGCCCTTTCTTTTTCCCTCTGCTGCTGTTTCCACCTTCTATCTAAGCCACGTTAGCCTCGGACAACTTCTGCTGACAGAAACGCTTCATGAATTCGCGTTTCCGCTTCCGCTTTTGAGCTGAACTTTCCGATTTCAATTTCGCCCTCCTGTTATGCATGCTGTAAAATTTATATTATTTAATAACAATGCACTGAATTATCCTTTCTATTTGATACGCTACTTTTCCGAACGAGGACTCATTGAAAAGCAGCTGAAGAAAATTTAGTAACTGTAATGACCAGGATGTGCGTTGTGGTCCAGTGGATATCGACTCGGAACGAGAAATCGGAGAGCCGAGTTCGAATTCCAGTTGAATTCCTTGCAATCATATATGCGCAAATACCCTTGGGAAAGGTATTAATCCGTCTCTTCCTTCCAGTTATGGGTCAAATAACAGGACAGATTGGGTTCTATAGCCTTGGTTGGCAACCAGTCTACCGCAGAAAGCAATGGCAACCTACTACGGGATAATCTTCTGCCCAGTCGAGACATGATCGCCCACGCGTGTATCACGTATGGCACTTAAATGACTGAATGACTAATTAATCATTATAAGATTTGGTAATAGCTGTAAGTATTCAAACTGCTTCAATATTGCCAAATTGACGGAAAAGTTATCAACTTAGATTCATACTTACCGTTTGATCTTTCAGACGGATGGACACCTGCACAACTTCTCTCACTTCCCTTAATCTTCTAAAGACAGACAGACTTATTTCTCTCTGTTTTTGAATTAGTTATAATTTGACTGCTGCTCTCTTTGAACGCTTTGAGTGCGCATGAGACAGACATACACACCCATTGTTACCTTTCAGGATTCATTTAAATGTACATTTAATTTTAAGAGTGATAGGGTTCTATTTTTATTTTGTATTTTCTCGTTTAAGAGCGGTCAAGTGCATTGCAGTTATTCTCATTTTAATAATCAACTTTTGCTAACCACTGAGATGATGTCGGTATTGCTTTGGCGGAGGTTTGCGCTCATTAAGTGCTCTTGTTATTATTATTATTATTATCATTTCCATAATATATAATCATTATGGCGATAATGTTATAATCCTCATTATCATAATTACGCTCATGATCAGTTCCCTCTGTTATCAGATGTACATTAATGAAAACAAAAAAGACACATTTAAAGGGATACTAAAATTTATTTACCAGCAAGGTGTTTACCACACCTTATCTGCTTGATCGCTCAATCTTCCCACCCTTGAAATATCCCTGCCGGGAAAACATTAATAGCAAACAAGCATACTAAAAAATTCGTCCAGTAATTATTTAGGAACGAAAAGAAGAGAAATACGAAAAAGAATCCCACCCAACTTGCTAAATAATTTTACACTCACTCACTCACGCGGCACCTATCCATTGAATATAAAAACTATAAAGTACTGAATAAGAAAGACGGCAATAAGCTAGATTTCCCACAGCGATTACGAGGCTATATTATATATGCAAATTAGCCAGGGTGGTAATTACGACATGGTTGTTGCCGATGGCCAACAGGCCACCCGGAGCGTTCGTTTGGCAGATACTCACTTTCTTTTCATTTTCTTTTCAATCCCTTTCATTTTCTTTCTTTCTCATTCTTTTTTTTTTATTTTCATTGCTTCTTTCGCCATATTTCTTTTATTTTCTTTCTTTTTTGACGCGATCTTTATCGTCTCTTTTTCTTCACTTTTCTTTTTTCTACGATTTTTTTATTGCTTCTTTATTCATATTTCTTTTATTTTCTTTCTTTTTTGACTCGATCTTTATCGTTTCTTTTTCTTCACTTTTCTTTTTTCTACGATTTTTTTATTGCTTCTTTATTCATCTTTCTTTATTTTCTTTCTTTTTTGACTCGATCTTTATCGTCTCTTTTTCTTCACTTTTCTTTTTTCTACGATTTTTTTATTGCTTCTTTATTCATCTTTCTTTATTTTCTTTCTTTTTTGACTCGATCTTTATCGTCTCTTTTTCTTCACTTTTCTTTTTTCTACGATTTTTTTATTGCTTCTTTATTCATATTTCTTTTATTTTCTTTCTTTTTTGACTCGATCTTTATCGTTTCTTTTTCTTCACTTTTCTTTTTTCTACGATTTTTTTATTGCTTCTTTATTCATCTTTCTTTATTTTCTTTCTTTTTTGACTCGATCTTTATCGTCTCTTTTTCTTCACTTTTCTTTTTTCTACGATTTTTTTATTGCTTCTTTATTCATATTTCTTTTATTTTCTTTCTTTTTTGACGTGATCTTTATCGTCTCTTTTTCTTCACTTTTCTTTTTTCTACGATTTTTTTATTGCTTCTTTATTCATCTTTCTTTATTTTCTTTCTTTTTTGACTCGATCTTTATCGTCTCTTTTTCTTCACTTTTCTTTTTCTACGATTTTTTTATTGCTTCTTTATTCATATTTCTTTTATTTTCTTTCTTTTTTGACGTGATCTTTATCGTCTCTTTTTCTTCACTTTTCTTTTTTCTACGATTTTTTTATTGCTTCTTTATTCATCTTTCTTTATTTTCTTTCTTTTTTGACTCGATCTTTATCGTCTCTTTTTCTTCACTTTTCTTTTTTCTACGATTTTTTTTATTGCTTCTTTATTCATCTTTCTTTATTTTCTTTTTCTTTTTTTTTTTACTCTATCTTCTCATTTTTACTTTTTCTTTTATTCTCTTAAACTTCCTTAATCACCCTTTCTATTTTAATTCTATCTTCCTTCATTTTTTTACTCAGATTTCCTTCAGTATCCATTCTTTTTTTTACTCTATTTTCCTTCATTTTTTTTTTTTTTTTTTACCCTAACTTTCTTCATTTTCCTTTCTTTTTTTACTCTATCCTCTCGGTTTTTTTTTTTTTGTCTCTTTTTTTCTACGATTGCTTTCATTGTTTCTGTATTCATCTTATATTTTCTGTGTTTTTTTTTGTTTTTTTGCTATATGCTTTCATTTTTATTTTTTTTCTTTCCTTTATTTTATTCTCTCTGATTCATTTCGTGTAAAACTTCCTTCATTTTCCTTTCGGTTTTACCTGTTTTTATTCTTTTATTTCTTCTTTTGAGTTCTAGTTTCCTTCCTTTCTTCCTACCGTCTCACTTTGACTTGGAACTTTTTTTTTTCCTTTAATTTTCTCCTTCCAGCTATTCTTTCGTTTCCTTTGGCAGTATATACTTCTTTTGGCTTACATTATTTTTTATTTTTTCTTTCAATTTAATTTCTTCAATATATATATATATATATATATATATAGTTCCTTCTTCATTACCTTCTTTTTTTAATTTTACCTCCATATCTCTACTGATTAATTTTTCCTTTCAACCGAAACAAGGCTTTCATTATTCTTACACGACTTTCGTTTTCTTTCTTTTATTCACCATTTCTCGTACAATCACAGAAATTAAGCAACGTTGAGCCTGTTCAGTACGTAGATGGGTGACCGCTTGGGAATAGCAGGTGCTGTAAACTTGGATGTGCAGGTGGTGCAATCAATAACGTTTCGAAATTGGAAATCGGAGAATTACAGTTCGTTGCGTTTACATAAGCGCAAATATCATTAAGAATAGTTTGCATCAACCTCTTCCTCCTCCAGATATGGGTTAATTAGTAGAACTAGTATCATTAAAGCATTATTATCTCACACATGCTTCTTACAATCTAAAAATAGTGTACAGCTTTAAATTACCGGTAAAAGGTTGATAAACGGTAAACAATAATTCATTCAACCAAAATATTTTCCTTCCCTTCTTTCATTGGATTTTCTTTCTTTATTTTTCTTTCTTGTTTAATTGTTTTCTTGGTAAATTTTCGTTTTAGCTCCCGACGGCTTTTCCCCCTTCAAATTTATCCAAAATAGCATTATCTCTGTGCAAATGTATATGCTGAACTCAAATCAACAATTAGGTATTGAAGAAACCTACCTTTTTTGCTTTGAAAGTCCATAAAAAAAACGAACTATATCTCGCACTTTTTCTCTCCCGTAATTATCACGAAGTCATGTAATTAACTGCAGAATGACGTTGTACGTAGGCAACAAATTTCGGTCGATTTTTCGTCGATTTTCTTCCTTTACTGAAACTTCCGGCGATGTACTTCCTGTTATGAAAGGAATAAGTGTAGAAATACAATAACGCATTACTTCATAACAGGAAGTACATCGCCGGAAGTTTCAGTAAAGGAAGAAAATCGACGAAAAATCGATCGAAATTTGTTGCCTACGTACAACGTCATTCTGCAGTTAATTACATGACTTCGTGAGAGTTACGGGAGAGAAAAAGTGCGAGATATAGTTCGTTTTTTTATGGACTTTCAA
>JBBBDQ010002475.1:25000-32500 GCA_037127315.1 Ascarosepion bandense | reverse complement strand
GTTTCAGCGTGATATTGCAATAAGCCTCTGGTTATTGCATATTCTACATGTTAGCACGCACAAACGATATATATATGAAATGATTTGTTTGAACATTATTTTTGATCGATACTCATATTTAAGTAGATATTCTGTTTTTGATAAAGCAGAATTATATATTTAGATCTACCGGCCTGATTATTTACTATAAATTTTTATTACAAGAATGTGCGTCATTCGGCACGATTCGAACCTGCGACCCCTATCCACGTAGGAGAAGTTACCATGTGATCTTGAACGTCTGAGACCTCTCAGCCATCAGTCTAACAGAGGTTTTAATCAAGCCCATATAACAATTTTTGGTTCATCGCAATAACCATTCGTGTATCGAGTATCGATCAAAATAATTTTCAAACAAATCATTTCAAATTGTCGGTTGTTTATACACAAGTTTCGTTAACCTTCGTTAATTTCCGTAATATATAAATGTTTAAGCATTATTTTTAATGGCTACTCAATTGGAGTAGATAGATCTATCTATCACCCGGTTCACACTCCACCCACGTCTATTGAACAGGTTAAAAGGCTCATCCCTTGTTCCCTGTTTAGGATATGGTTTCCGGCTTTCTCTTTTCCAATCTTCTCACTTTGTTTTTTGGGGTTTTTTTTTCAATTGGAGTAGATAGATCTATCACCCGGTTCACACTCCACCCACGTCTATTGAACAGGTTAAGAGGCTCATCCCTTATTCCCTGTTTAGGATGTGGTTTCCGGCTTTCTCTTTTCCAGTCTTTTCACTATTACGTAGCCCCCTGCACATCAGTGGCGTTACCGCCTTGCTCGGGGTGATAAGATTTTTAAAAAAATTGAGTAGATACTCTGATTTTTTAATTTTTTTATTTTTTATTTTTTATAATTAAGCAGTGTATTTATTTATTTATATCTAATATTCGAATTGTCGAGAAATCTTCTGAGGAGAATATGCGAACTTTTTTTTTTTTTTAATCATTTCACCCCGAGCAAGGCGGAAACGCCACTGATGTGCAGGGGGCTACATAAGTGTAAAAAGATTAATTAGAAAAGAGTGAGGAGTACAAACTAGTTAGAAAGGAACAATAGAAAGCTGAGAAAGCAGGTGCGATGACAGATACATAGGTGGAGAGAAAGAGAAGGTTATACGGGGGTGGGGAGAGAGCTAGAGTCCAGTGGTTAGTAGATGAGTATTGACTTTTGCATTTACTATTTTAAAGACTTAAAGATCGGAACAATGCATTTAAACACACATTTCCCTGATTTTTTAAATAATTCATATCTACTGTTTTCATATCTTTAACAAATGGAAACAAAGACAATTTATTTACAAAATATTACGAAATCCGTTACGAAATGGATTAATTCCGACATATTTTTAGATATGCTGCTGGATGGAGTTTACCGTCATATCCAGGACCTTCGTCTTCAGAGCACGATTTTAAAACTCGTTCATTCTTAGTCAGACTTTTTATGAATATAGCAGAATCATTGTTGCATTTGAAATTTTAACAGAAAATGTAACACTGAAATCCAAGGGTGCATTGGAAATGCCTTATAAATGATAAACAAAGTTCTTAAACAGTTTTTTAACTGAAAAATTTCATTTGAAACAAATATTTCTCGATTGTCGTGTAATATTAGTCTTTCTATAGATCAGTAATTTTTTTCAAAAGAAGATAAACAGCGAATATATATTTTTTGTTACGTGTTAAGTGTAACAAAAGTAAAAAAAAAAAAAATGATTGACCAAAACTCGGAGTTAAATCACATACAAATATTTAATTTACGACAAACACAAAATGATATCTATACAAAATTTACAAATTTTTTCATTCAAAACAGAAACGTAGAGTTTACTACTGGCAGGCGAAGGGTACGAAGGGGAAGGAAGGGTCAGTATCTGTACCCAGTTAAGATAGCAAAGAAGTTTAAGTGCTATACTTTTTTTAGAAATCCTCAGATGTGTATATAAAGAATAATTTCCAGTATGGTCAATGAAAAAGTCAAAAATATCTATTTACCCATATATTTACCCAACTGACCATACTATACGATGCGCTTGACAAAATTAAAAATAAACGACGCGTATGCGTGAAAGTAAAAGAAAGGAAAGAGTGAATTTCTCCATATTGCTCTTTTTCTTACAGATGGTGCCCAACTGACCCTACTATACTGTGCGCTTGACAAAATTAAAAAATAAACGACGCGTATGCGTGAAACTAAAAAATAAAAGGTTGCGACAATTTACTCATCGCACCGTGTGTACACACACACACACACACACTGTTACTTGTTAAGTGTAACAAAATAAAAAAAATGATTGACCAAAAGTCGGAGTTAAATCACATACAAATATTTAATTTACGACAAACGCAAAATGATATATGTAGAAAATTTACAAAATTTTGCATTCAAAACAGAAACGTAGAGTTTACTACTGGCAGGCGAAGTGTTACGAAGGGGAAGGAAGGGTCAGTATCTGTACCCAGTTAAGTCAGTGTTGTGGATTCCGGGTGAAGGAACCGCACAAAATAATGAACAAAACAGATATTGCGATAGAAAAGTAGGTTATACTGAACGTAATATACAAACTGGAACGCAGGTTAGTAATCCAGGAATACTATTAGTAAGAAATAAATATATACAAATATTTATGTGAAGTCGTTGGAAATAGTATATCCGTGTATATTATTCTAGACGAGTGGAGCTCAGATCTAGTCTGACTTCTGACGGGGTAGTCTCTAGGTAACTTAGGTATCAGAACCGGTACTCGCCGATAGCACTAACAGATCTCTACGATTACTCTCTACACTCAACTCTATGGCAGAAACTCCTGTTCTCTCTATGGCAGGAGTATATGTACACTCAGTCGAGTCCATTATCATATACAAAGGGGAAATCTCACAACAGTTAACCAAGTAGTTTAAGTGCTATACTTTTTGGAAATCCTTAAATGTGTATACAAAGAATAATTTCCAGTATGGTCAATGAAAGAGTCAAAAATATCTATTTACCCTTTTAGTTCCATGAGGTTCTCTTTCAGGTTTTAGTTGGTCGGCAACTTTTGTCAGAGATTCTCTCGGCTGGATATAAATCCTTGAATCAAAACCGGAGCTGATAATGTCAGCAAATCCTTTTACCAACTGACTACTCACTTCCCAAAACCTATTTTTATAGGGGCTAACACCTAATTTGCATATTTCTAGAGTTATTTAGAATTCTCTCGATTTTACTAAAACATTCTACAATCTTCCAAAACGTTCTATTCCTAATTTCTCTATTTAACAACTACTTCATGAATTAAAACTTTTTTTGTAATAACAAGTAGGACTCAATAGAATCCCTTACTATAACTTTTTCTACATTATTCATATTATTTTTATATATAAATGCATCCTCGTAACAATATATACAACGTTTTTTTATTATAATAGAGAGAATAGGTACTTTTAAATGGCCGTGAATGCTTGGCCAGACGAAGAAGAGACTTGAGGCAACAGAAATCTGGTTTTACACAAGAATGCTGAGATTCAACTGAACTGAACATGTGAGTATCGAAGAAAGTTTAAGAAAAATGGTAACAAAAAGTATGCGTATACTTAAAATCAGAAAGTGACATCTAGAATAATAAGGAAACAAGGTTTAACAAATTTGACACTCACAGGGAATATGGAAGGCAAGAGAGACTTAAGTGAATAGGCAATATCCTATCTAAATAGCGTATGACAATGTATGGCAAAACAGGGAAGACGTGGAATAATGAAAATCAAGCATTGCTAACACCTACAAATGATACGAAGCTGTGGTGAGCAATGATCGTCCACAATCTGAAGGAACACAGCACATAGAAAAATAACTGGAAAACAATGTCTCCATAAATACAGGGATTGGCATGGCCAAAAACGCATTTCAAAAGCCAAGAAAAGGTTTGAGAGACAGGAATATTTCGTTGAGAATAAAGAAAAAACTAGGATACTAGGTTTTACAGATGTGAACATTGCTGTAATTAGTTCCTGTAGAGTTGTCGTGTATTTTAACATGTCGTTTCAACCCTGCCGCATTTTACATGCCTTGCTACATTCACTGCATATTGTAATATCAAATGGATCGTAATTGACTATCCGTTATGATCTATATACTCATTAGATCATATACTGCTACCCTGACCAAAAAAGAACAACAAGTCCACATCACTGGAGGCAACAGGCACCGTAGGTGTTACATCAGAGTTTTCCCTCTCCCAGATGTCTGCCTTGGCTAGGCTAAAGGAAGCATCTTTCCTTGGAGGTTATTACGCTCTGAAACACCAACCTGAGCATTTCTACGCCTCCGGCATTTCTACGCACCCATAGCTTGAACCATGACAGGGTCTACCACCCAGGGTTCCACGCTCTTCTAAATCTTTCGATCAGAGTCTTTGCTGCCGGATGTCGTCTGTCGTCGTACCCAGGACTGGTGTGGGCGACAAAGCGAGCCTCGCTACTGAGCTTGAAAAGGACCTTCAATCCGTAGTGGACTGGGGTAAGAAATGGCTCGTAAATTTTAATGCTTCCAAAATGAAGCTGTTATCAATTAACCATCATAGACAATCGCACTTACCTCCCTGAGAGTAAAACACTACGCCTCCTTGGCGGACCTCAAGTGGAATGACTATATCGAATCTATTGCTAAATCCGCTGCTATGAAAGTCGGTTCTCTGTGCAGGGCTCGGAAGTTTTTCCCGCCTGAATCTATCCTTCACATATATAAATCTATCATCCGCCAGTGTATTGAATACTGCTGATAATCTGTAATGTGATCGATACCGATTTGGCAGACCGGCTGCAGTCACACTCTCACCGGCGCGACGTGGCTTCCCTGTGCCTCTTCTATAAATACCTTCACGGCTTCTGCTCAGATTAACTTAGATCACTGGTGCCCCCTAGGTACAAATTAGCACGAGATACTAGATTAGCAACTACGTCCCACCTTTTGGGCAGAGAGCACTAACCCAGTCGTGATTCCGCCGAAGGGTAGAATCACGACTGGGGAAAGCTAAACAAATATTTTTGGCCGGGCTATATGGCCCGGAAGATCCACATTAAAAATACCTTGTGTCACATTTTGCCTGTGGGGAGGTGACTAAATAATGTCTTTGAGTAGTAGCCACAGAGTGAGTGAATGAGTGTGTCAGGACGCCTGCGAGAGAAAGCACTTTCCAGTCCACGTTACCTTTCCCGAGAATATACTATTTAACCTTATATCCGAGTCCGTGTTATCTTTCTATGGCCTTTCTCTCATAACAGAGAGGATGAAAACGAAAAGAATACTAAAAGAAGAGACAGCTGAGGTTTCTGCGACGCGTAATGAGGAAGGACGGCTTGGGGAATCTAATACCCACAGAACAGACAGAGGAACAGATAGACAGGAGAAAGCAGCGCGAGACATACTTGATGGGCTTGAGCGACTGGATGACGGGGCAGGGTTTAGGAGGGAACAAGTTTTCAGAGCGAAAAGGGACAGGGGCAAGTGGATGTCCCTGGTGGCCTACGCAATGAAGGGATATCGTGCATAAAGAGGAAGATATATCCGTTGTGGCGGATCAATTTTGGTCTTACGCAGCAGTTTAGGACGGTTTTTGTTTTAATTCTTACTGTGCGTTATGGTGCAGTGGATATCGGCTCGGAACGACAAATCAGAGAGCCGAGTTCGAATTCCAGTTGAATTCCTTGTATTCACTTATGCGCAAATACCCTTGGGAAAGGTATTAATCCATCTCTTCCCTCCACTTATGGGTTAAATAACAGAACAAATGAGGCTCGTTAGCCTTGGCTGGCAGCCAGTCTACAGCAAAAGTAACGGCAACCTACTGTGGTATAATCTTCAGCCCAGTCAGGCATGTCTCTTTCGAAACATGATAGCCTATGCGTGTATCACGTTTGGCATTTAACTGACTGACTTAGCCTTGGAAAGTATATTTAAAATATTTCGTTCTTTTTCCTCTTTCTCATATTTTTAAGGCTTCTTTTTCGCCCTCACTCCCTCACCTCTCCACACTTAATATCTATCTATCTATCTATCTATCTATCTATGATTTAGTCACTTTTCCACCGCCGTAATGTTTCTTACCTGTGCCTTCTGTATAAATACTTCCATGGTAACTCTTCTGATTAGCTCTTCGCTATCGTGCCTAGACTCTTCGAACTTATGCACAATAACAAAGGACGTGCGTTGTAGTGCAGGTGACATCGACTCAGAACGAAAAATCGGAAAGTCGGGTTCGAATTCCAGTTGGATTAGTTGCATTCTGATACGCGCAAATACTCTTGGGAAAAGCATAAATCCGTCGATTCAACCTGCAATTATTGGTTAAATAGCAGGAGAGATTAGGTTCTGTAGCCTTGGTTGGCACCTAGTCTACCGCAGAAAGTAATGGCAACCTACTACGAGAAAATCTTCTGCACAGTCAGTCATGGAACAAAAGAGACATGATCACACAAGCGTGTATCACGTATGGCACTTAACTGAATCTATACAAAATTTCAGTATATTTTATTGAAATTTTTAGTTAATAAGAATTGGTCCAGTACAACAAGAATAATACTATCAGATTCAGCTTTTAATCTTGCACTAGGCAACCACTGACGGGTATAAGATTTGTCTATCTTAACTCAATGGGCAGAGTATTGACCATGAAAAATTTTATGTTGCCATCGTTTCTGCTTTTGTTACTTAGAATGAGAAGACTTTAATTAGGAGAAAGGACAACACAAAAGCAAGATTCAGGAAGACAAAAAACAGCAATTGACGTTGCATTTAACTTTTTAATTAATTCCAGGGAAGTGCATTGTGGTGCAGTGGATATCGATTCGGAACGAGAAATCAAAGACCTGAGTTCGAATTTAGTTGAATTCGTTGCATTCACTTACGCGCAAATACGATTGCCAAAGGTTTTATTCCGTCTCTTCCCTCTAGCTATGGGTAAAATAACAGAACGGATTGGGTCCTATAGCCTTGGTTGGAGACCAGTCTACCGCAAAAAGTAATGGCAATTTCTTGCGGGGAAATCTTATGCTCAGTCAGTCATGTCTCTTTCGAGGTATGATCTTCCAAGCATATATCACGTATTACTGAATACACTGAAGATGAGGTCACTTCATTTTACCGCTGAATTGGCTTGATGTAACCGAAGTGTTATGTCAACCGTTTCTTTTCTCGCATTTCTAACTTGTGAAACTCCCTTCCGGCTCCATGCTTTCCAGGCAATTTTTAAGTCATCAAAAATTTAAATACACTATCAATCACTGCCTATTGTCCTCCTGATTACTCTTCTTTTGTTCTCGCTTCTTAGTAATGTTTATGTTTTTAATTCTTTCACACCCCTTAACCCCTTGTGAATGAGTTGCTTTACTGCCTTTCATAGATTGATCTCGATCTATCTATCTATCTATCTATCTATCTATCTATCTATCTATCTATCTACAGCACCTGGTATTCCCAAGTGGTCAC
>JBBBDQ010002475.1:0-20000 GCA_037127315.1 Ascarosepion bandense | reverse complement strand
GTGACCAGATTGAAACGTGATTTTAGTAAGTGAGGGTTGCTTGATTTAATGTAGATAACCTCCAATATCTGAAGGCTCTTTTTACTGTGTGTATGTCCGTGTATTATTGTGTTATCGAGTAAAATCTAATGTTATCGTCGCTTAGAACTAGCATAATAAAGAAATATCCAAATGTTGGACAATTTCTGTCCTTATTCTCACCTGAAATTAAAGCCAAAATACGACGTTTAGAACGGCTCATGATTAAGCATAATAGACATTCATTGTCTGTTATATTTAACAATATATATTTAGAATAAATATATATATTAATACAGGTTTCATTGAATAATATAGAAAAGTTCTGTCTATTTATTTTGTGTAAGATCCTTTCGTATGATCTGATTAGCTTGATAGTGTTGTCATGAAAAGACGACAAGAAATCGCAGTAATTGTAGATTAAATGTTCATCCTTTGATAATGGCTTATGTAAGCCGAAAGCTCAGACCTGATAAAAAATCAACAATTACTGCTATTTCTTGTCTTTTCATGACAACACTATCAAGCTAATCAGATCATACGAAAGGATCTTACATAAAATAAATAGACAGAACTTGTCTATATTATTCAATGAAACCTGTATTAATGAAAAAATGCTGCCAAAATACACACAATATATATATATATATATATATATATATATATATTAGGTGGTTGCAAAGTAACTTCTTATTTTATGCATGAGTGGCCAGCCAAGAGTTCTGACTAAATACTCCATGACATTTTTTCGTTGGCGTCGGTTAAAGAAGCAATCTTACTATACCAAAACAAGACTTTGGAAAAATTTGACGGATGAATACAAGAAGTTATTTCTTCCAACTAACAAGAATTCCTAGTGAAATCAGCTGACACGGTGATTCCTGGATGGCTCGAGACGATGGTAGCGAAACCGGGTGCCATATATGAATTTTGAATCAAACGCTTTCGTCTCATATCTATTTCTTGTATAACTTATAATTAATAAATAAATTATAAGTATTTTAAAATGGCGAGGTACTTTTCCATCACCGTATATATATATATATGCGCCAAGTCCTGACGACCAAGTCCTGACGATCCGGCGAGTGAAACCGCGGTCGACTTTGGCTCACTTTTAGATTTAGTTTGTATTTTTTGCTCTACTTTCGTACTTTCGTATTGAGCTCTTTCTTGTTAAGGTTTTTGTCTTGGGTTTTTTTCTTTCGAACACGGCTTCTGCTTTGTTTGTTTCTTTTTTTATTCCCCTTTACCCATTTGGTTGTACCTTTTGGGTTTGACGACTTACTTTACCGATTTGATATCAGTATGTTTTTCTGATTTCGGTCGTGATTTGTGCTACTGTTTTATTGGTACGTTTGACAATATATATATATATATTATTTCTGGTGAATACTCATTTCTTTCTGGATTTCCAAACAGAGTCTTAAGCTCAGAAAAATCATCAAGGCATTTTACACTGAGCAATGTTTTAGTAAAAAAAAAAAAAAAAAAAAAGACAGAATAATTAACATAAAACTAAGATCATAGACATTTTATATAGATAAGTTCTTTCGTAAGGTGTGAGTACATTTTGTTTTTTGTATTTCTTAAAGCCTGGCCCCAGAAATATGTTCAGAGAGTCTATCAGAAATTTTTACAATCAATCGGAGGGCTCCAAGTACAACTGCAATTGTTGATGACCCCATATGCAACCATTTTGACATTTCGATTTCATTACTATTATTATTAACGAAAAAACCCTTAAACATTTTTTGTATCACTGTTTTAATATCTATCTATCTATCTATCTCAGTCTTTTTCTAATCTATCTATCTATCTATCTATCTATCTATCTATCTATCTATCTATCTATCTATCTATCTATCAAACGTTCTCTTTGGTATTTTTTAACATACACAGTAGTCAGCCCAAAGAAAACCTTTCGAATATTAATTTTCAAAGCCGGCATATTCTGTCACTTGCAAGCGGAGTCTAATTGCAATCATTGTCTCCTATTGCAATCATTGTTTTACTGTACTTCTAAAATTTTTAACGTATGTCCGTTATAATTAATTATTTACCTGAAAGCGGAAAGATATGACCGGATATAAATAAATACGTACTAACAAACACTGCTTTTATTGGTTGAGATAGATGGCCACTGACACCATTGGAGTTATGTCCTTTTGAATGTAGATAAACGCCGATATTTTAATGGCAGGGAAACACCGTTTTCCTTAAAAATTAACGTGGCATAAATATCCTCCATTCATCATTCCTTTTCTTAAGACATCGTAATCTAATCTTGGTAAATAGTCATGTTGCTCGCTTAGAAAGTAGTCAGTCAGTCAGTTAAGTGCCATACGTGAAACACGCTTGGGCGATCATGTCTCAAAAGAGACATGACTGACTGGGCAGAAGATTATCCCGCAGTAGGTTGCCATTGCTTTTTGCGGTAGACTGGTTGCCAGCCAAGGCTATAGAACCAAGTCTGTTATTTAACCCATAACTGGAAGGAAGAGACGGATTAATACCTTTCCCAAGGGTATTTGCGCGTAAGTGACTGCAAGGAATTCAACTGAAATTCGAACTCGGCTCCCCGATTTCTCGTTCCGAGACGCTATCCACTGCACCACAACGCACATCCTTTAGAAAGCGTTTATTAGAATTGTCAATTGTTTGAATAAAAATTAATCGAAAGGATAATTATAGTAAATGGTAATTGATATTTCGCGATTCTTGATAAAATCTAAAAAGAATCTGCAATGTTATCTATTCAGAACTGGCACCTCGGCGTCATCCACATTCCCATCGCTGTAACTTTCTTCATTGAATCTAGACTTTATGAATTTTAGCGCAGTCTTAGATTGGCGCTTAGGTCTCACCCTCTTATATTTGAAATAAATAGATGTAACAGTAAGTTTTATACTAAACAATTTCTTTCGTTTTTTTTGCTTCCCAGTCAACTTTAATCTTCAAAAATGTAATTTTTTTTTATAATCGTGTCGCCCCAAGCAAAGCATTTTACTGCCACTTTTGTGCAGGGGGTTACATAAGAGGAATGTTATGAGAAAGAGTGACCGGTTACAGGGGGTGTCAGGAAGAGAGTATAAGAAGGATGTGAATGCTGAGGAGAGTGGAGTGGACGGAGAAAGGAGCATGAGAGAGAGGAAGCAAGTTAGTGAGACAGGAGATGACTATTGACTTTACATTTAAATTGTTGGTGATTTTAGCTGTCGGGAAAGCAGGTAAGCGGAAGGAAATTCCACAGGCGGCAATCGCGAGAAAAGAAGGTGCTGGAGTAGAATTTGCGTTAACAATTTATCGGTTTCACAGTAAAAGAGTGGGGCCTAGTTGCTAATCTTGTGGCTCAAAGAAATTCATATATAGGGGGTACCAGTGAGCTAAGTTCATCGGAGCAGAAGACGTGAAAGTATTTGTAGAAGATACACAGGGAAGCCACACTGCGTCGATGAGAAAGTGACTGTCTCCTAGCTACCAAGTCGAGATCGATCACATTAAAGATTCTCCGTTGGATTTTGTCAAGGACACCTAGGTGGATAGCAGGAGCACCCGACCAGATATGACAGCAGCATTTAATGCACTGACAATCTTTCTCTGAGGTTTTCTTAATTCCTGTTCTTTTATCTGACTCGTCTTCTGAGTAGCATTTCTACAAGCACGTAGGAGGGAGGCATTTAAAACTATATAGCCTGTCTAGTTTTATCAAAATAAGACCAAATAAAATTGCTTTTTGGTTGGGCTGAGAACTTTTCAATGTAAGTAAATATGAATAAACACAATTTATGTTTGAAAAGCAAAAGCACGTGCATTTCTAGATATTTAATCCATTGTTTGAACCATTGACCCTTCACCAAATTTTAACTGTTCATCACTGACGTGACTCAGTTAAGGAGTATTTAAATAGTATGACAAAATGATTCCAGACCTTGTTACTTTCAGGTCATTTCCTTGCATAGCATTGCCACTGATCCTTCCAATATATATATATATATATATATATATATATGGGATGTATTATGCATATATATATATGAATGTATAAAAGGAATGCATTTTTGCTGTTTTTTTTCTGACAATGTTAATATTTCGCAGAGCGTTCTGACTCACGCCTTTGAAATTATAAAATTAGTCATTTGTTCGTATTAATTGTTAGAATAATTGATACATCAAAATAATGTAAGTACGAAATAGATACATTTGAACAAACACAGACATATATTATTACAGATTGCTAGGATCAAACTGAGATAGATAGATAGATAGATAGATAGATAGATAGATAGATAGATAGATAGATAGATAGATTATGAAAGAGCACTTAATAGATAGATAGATAGATAGATAGATAGATAGATTATGAAAGAACGCCTTGTAGATAGATAGATAGATAGATAGATAGATAGATAGATTATGAAAGAACACTTAATAGATAGATAGATAGATAGATAGATAGATTATGAAAGAACACTTAATAGATAGATAGATAGATAGATAGATAGATAGATAGATAGATTATGAAAGACACTTAATAGATAGATAGATAGATAGATAGATAGATAGATAGATTATGAAAGAACTTACTTAATAGATAGATAGATAGATAGATAGATAGATAGATAGATAGATTATGAAAGAACACTTAATAGATAGATAGATAGATAGATAGATAGATAGATTATGAAAGAACACTTAATAGATAGATAGATAGATAGATAGATAGATAGATAGATAGATAGATAGATAGATAGATTATGAAAGAACACTTAATAGATAGATAGATAGATAGATAGATAGATAGATAGATAGATTATAAGAAAGAAACATAATAGATAGATAGATAGATAGATAGATAGATTATGAAAAGACACTTAATAGATAGATAGATAGATAGATAGATAGATAGATAGATAGATTATGAAAGAACACTTAATAGATAGATAGATAGATAGATAGATAGATAGATAGATAGATAGATTTATGAAAGAACACTTAATAGATAGATAGATAGATAGATAGATAGATAGATAGATAGATTGTATGAAAGAACACTTAATAGATAGATAGATAGATAGATAGATAGATTAATTACTTATTGATAGATAGATAGATAGATAGATAGATAGATAGATAGATAGATTATGAAAGAACACTTAATAGATAGATAGATAGATAGATAGATAGATTGGCAGAAAGAACATAATAGATAGATAGATAGATAGATAGATAGATAGATAGATTATGAAAGAACACTTAATAGATAGATAGATAGATAGATAGATAGATAGATTATGAAAGAACTTACTTAATAGATAGATAGATAGATAGATAGATAGATAGATAGATAGATAGATAGATTATGAAAGAACACTTAATAGATAGATAGATAGATAGATAGATAGATAGATAGATAGATTATGAAAGACACTTAATAGATAGATAGATAGATAGATAGATAGATAGATAGATAGATAGATTATAAAAGAACACTTAATAGATAGATAGATAGATAGATAGATAGATAGATAGATTATGAAAGAACACTTAATAGATAGATAGATAGATAGATAGATAGATAGATAGATAGATAGATAGATAGATTATGAAAGAACATAATAGATAGATAGATAGATAGATAGATAGATAGATAGATTATGAAAGAACACTTAATAGATAGATAGATAGATAGATAGATAGATAGATAGATAGATTATGAAAGAACACTTAATAGATAGATAGATAGATAGATAGATAGATAGATAGATAGATAGATAGATTTTTAATCGGTATCATCCATGCGATGTAATAAAGCCACTAAGACACAAGGGGTTACTTTTCGAGAAAGACTTAAGAATTGAAACATTAATAATGAGCAGGAAGAGGAAAGGATAATCAGGAGGACAGTAAATAGCAAATGGAGATTGTATTTTAATTTTTACAGATTAAAGTTGGCTGGAAAGCATTCAGCTGAAAGGGAGTTTTCGCGCGAGAATTTCAAGAAAAGAAACTGTTACGAAAGAATTTAAGGTTACCTCTAGCCAGCGCAACTATAAATTGATGAGATCTCGATGTCAGTCTATTGCCGCGTTGGAAATTCAAAAAGCGAATTCAACTATAGCGAAGAGCTCGTCCGAACGATTTTTTTTTTTAATCATTTCACCCCGAGCAAGGCGGAAACGCCACTGATGTGCAGGAGGTTACATAAATGTAAAAAGATTAATTAGAAAAGAGTGAGGAGTACAAACTAGTTAGAAAGGAACAATAGAAAGCTGAGAAAGCAGGTGCGATGACAGATACATAGGTGGAGAGAAAGGGAAAGTTATACAGGGGTGGGGAGAGAGCTAGAGGCCAGTGGTTAATAGATGAGTATTGACATTGCATTTAAATTTCTGGAGGTTGTAGCCGTCAGGAAAGCAAGAATACGGGAGTGAGTTCCACAGGCGGGAAGTGCGAGAGAGGAAGCTGCAGGAGTAGAATTGTCGTCTGCATTTGGCTAACCTGACTGTGAATGGGTGGGACCCAGTTGCCAGTCTGGTTGCACGAGTAAACACCTGTTGAGGAGGCATCAGTGACTTTAGCTCATCCGAGCAGAAGCCATGAAAGTATTTATAGAACAGACAAAGGGAGGCCACATTTCGACGATGGGGAAGTGGCTGCAGTCGAGTCGCCAGATCAGTACCTATCACATTACAGACTCTCCTTGCCTTGAAAGTATTTATAGAAAGACTCAAAGTTGCAAACTTGTGGCAATGGGAAAATGGCTGAATTCAATTCGCTAGGCCAGGACTCAATCATCTCCGCCTAATGATGAAGAAGAAAATGGATGTATTTTTTTTTTAATCATCTCACCCCAAACAAGGCATTCCACTGCCACTATTGCGCATGGGGCTACATAGGGGAAGGTAAAAAGAAGGAGTGGTTAGACATAGGGAATGTCTGGAGGAAGGTCACAGATGAGTAAGGATAGCGAGGATGAGGGTTGGGCAGATGGGAAGAGTGTTTGATAGAATGGGAGCAGGTTAGTGTGTTAGGAGGTGTCTATTGACCTTACATTTAAACTCCTGGAGATTGTAGCCGTCGGGGAAGCAATCGTTTGGAAGAGAATTCCACAGTCGGGAAGTGCGAGGAAAGAAACTGTTGGAGTAGAAGTTACGGCTGCATTTTATCGGTTTCACTGTAAAAGGGTGGGATCTAGTTGCTAATCTAGTATCTCGTTCAAATACGTATTTAGGGGGCACTAGTGATCTAAGTTCATCGGAGCAGAAGCCGTGAAAGTATTTATAGAAGAGACACGGGGAAGCCACGTTGCGCCGGTGGGAGAGAGACTACAGGCGGTCTGCCAAGTCGATATCTATCACATTACAGACCCTCCTCTGAACCTTATCGAGAAGCCCGAGGAGGACAGCAGGGGCACCCGACCAGATATGGCAGCAGTATTCAATGCACGGGCGGATGGTAGATTTATAAATGTATAACTTAACGATTATCGCCACAGAAATTGGAATCGTCAATCCCAGTTCAAATACCGGTCTCGTCTATTGCGTTCATTTTCGCGTTATTCATCTCTAGGAACAAGTTGAGTAGCAGAATTTACTAGTGATTCTAACTTTGGTTGGTAACCAGTTTAGTACAACCGCGCAAAAAACCGCGCAAAAAAGACCACTCCACTACTTTTCCCAAGAAAGAACTGCATTTCACAGATGAATAAAGAAAAGAAATGTTTCATTCGCTCTGATCATCTACGTCTTAAAGGGATATGGTATTTATTTTTAATTATGGAAATATTGCGTTTATTTTGTATAACAAATTATTATTATTCTTTAACGAAAATTTCAATTTGTTTCATGTTTGTGGTGCAATAGATATCGACTCGAAACGACAAATCAGGAAGCCGAGTTCGAATTCCAGTTGAATTCCTTGCATTCACTTACGCACAAATGCCCTTGGGAAAGGTATTAATCTGTCTCTTCCTTCCAGTTATGGGTTAAATAATAGGACATATTGGGTTCTAAAGCATTGGCTGGCAACCAGTCTACCACAGAAAGCAATGGCAACCTACTGCGGGATAATCTTCTGCCCAGTCAGCCATGTCTCTTTCGAGACATAATCGTCCAAAGCGTGTATCACGTATGGCACTTAACTGACTGATGCAACTAACAATTTCTCGAACACTACATGACGAAAACTTGAGATTAAATTGCGTCGATAGAGTTAATAACTGAAATTTAATCTCACGTTTTAAGAATGGTGATGCTTGGGCTATTGCTTTGGATATATCGAAAGCGATTGACAGGGTTGGCATAACAGTCTTCTTCACAAGTTGAAAAGTTATGGTACTCCAGGGAAATTTTTGAACTGATCAAGTCTTCCTTATCAAATCGTAAAATGAAAATTATCCTGAACGGTCACTTTTCTAGATGCTTTCATACTAATAAATATATCCCTCAGTTTTTTTTTAATTTTCATTACTGACCTTTCTAATAGCATCATCACTCAACTGGTTTCTATGCTGATGACACAACTATTTAATCCTGTCTTGATAGTGAATTCGATCAGCTTGATAAAGTCAAATTAGCTGTTGATGTAAAAAAAAAAACGACCTTCACTTTGTTTTTTTTAACTTGGACAAAGAATGGCTTGTTAATTTAAACGCCTTTAAAACTAAATTACTTTCTATGAATTATCTGAGAGGTCCATTTTCTGTCTTCCATTAATATGGCTGATGCTAACCTCAAGAAGAGTGACTCGTTGCGCCTTTTCAGGATAACGTTCTCGAATAACATGAAGCAGAAAGATTTCTTCCTCTTCATGTGCCGTGTCCCTTCAGGATGTAGGCGATCAAGAACTTCCATTTGGCTCTGTTCCTTGTCGCTCTCATTAATTTTTCTCTTGATATCTCTTCTAAGTCCTGCTCTATCAAACATTTGCTCAGACCTAACAAGTACGTCTCGCGCTGTTTTCCCCTGTCTCTCCTTCCATTTATCCGACCTGTGAGTAACAAGTTGTCCAGGCCTTCCTTCCTCATTACGTATCCCAAGAATCTCATTTGGCTCTTCCTTGTATTAATTATCAGTTTTCTTCTCGTTTGCATCCTTTCCAACACCTCATCGTTGCACATGTACTCTGTTCATGGAATCCTCAGCATCCTTCTGTAAAACCACATTTCTTCTGCCTCAAGCCTCTTCTTCATCTTTGATGAGATCGTCCAGCATTCACTTCCATAAAGAAGGACAGATATCGCATAGCAATTCAGCATTCTATTCTTTGTTTCTAATGAGATTTTCCTGCATAAAGACTATTGCATCCGTTGGTAGGTCAGCAATGTTGATAAAAAAGACTGAATCAGCTCAAAAATTCGTACGGAGACACCATAATTTTTCAACTTGTGAAGAAGACCGTTATGCCAACCCTGTCAATCGCTTTCGAGATGTCCAAAGCTACATCCCGTACAGAAAGTTTTCAGTCTGTCTTTCATTTCTGTCACTTTCTGTTTTCACTATATGTACATGCGTTTATTTTTTCATCCCGTGAAATTAAAACAAAATTATTTGTTCTTGAAAGCAAAGACCCTTTAAAATTATTTCAAATAAAAAAGTAATTCAAACAAAAATTGCACTGAACAAAGCCCTTTTTAGTCACTACGATTTAATAAATGCCTTAAGCTAATCAAAAACAAAAAATGGCATCCATTTTTACTCAACACGTAACTTTTTTACGCTATGACATATCTATACTTAAAAATAGAGTATACAGTGTAAGTTGCTTGGTCAAGATAGTTTACTCAAATGGCTCTCGGTACTTTAGGTCAACTGTTGATGTATTAACGATTATTGCGGAAAGATAAGAATGGTAAAACTCGGGATGTGGCTTTGGACATCTCGAAAGCGATTGACAGGGTTGGCATAACGGTCTTTTTCACAAGATGAAAAGTTATGGTGTCTCTGTACGAATTTTTGAGCTGATTCAGTCTTTTTTATCAAATCGTGACATGAAAGTTACCCTGAACGTCCATTATTCTGGATCATTTTATATTAATGCAGGTATCCCCCCAGGCCTCTGTACTTGACCCCCATTTGTTTTGTTTTTCTTTTAAATTTTCATTAATGACCTTTCTAATAGCATCAGCACTCAATTTGGTATCCATGCTGATGATACAACCAGTTATTCATGTCTCGGTAGTAAGTCTGATCAATCCGACATGGTCAAATTGGGGCCTGATGTCAAAAACAATCTACTATTTGTTATTAACAGGGGCAAAGAATGGCTTGCTAATTTTAACGCCCAAAAAACTAAACTGCTCTCTATTAATCATATGAAAAGCCGTTTTCTGCCTTCGATCAACATTACTGATGCTAACCTCCAGGAGATTGACTCAAAAGGCCTAAACTACTTGGTTGACGAAAAGTAGAAAGATTATAATGAATACACTGGAAGATCAGCTGCTAAACATGTTGCTTCACTGTGTCATGCAGGACAATTTTTCTCTCCAGAATCTGTCTTGCATATCTATAAGTCTACCATTCACCTATGACTTGGAGCTCCTATTGTATATATAAAGATTCTTCCTAAAATTCCAAAAGGATGCTTTATCATGGAATAAAAAGATACACCGAGAAATATAGCTAAAATACTTTATTAACAGGGTGCTGGTATCCTCAGCATCCAAGATATATATACAATATTTACAGTCTCTCGCAGTAGTAGGTGTAACTTCCCGAATTCCGTGATAATGACAACACCCACCGTGCTTTTATACATCCCGGCGACCAGATGTCACATGATACAAGCCACGACACAACAAAGGAATCAGCAATATTTTTGGTTCCAATCTGGTGTCTCGGTTTCAGTCAATTTCTCATGGTACCTAGACTTAATAAATTTAATGGTACCTAGATTTTATGAATTTAATGGCACCTAGATTTTATAAATTTAATCGTACTTAGACTATATAAACTTAATGGCACCTAGATTTTATGCATTTAATGGTACCTAGACTGTATAAATTTAATAGTACGTAAATTTTATGAATTTAATGGTACCTAGATTTTATGAATTTAAGTGCAATAATAGAATGAAGATGAGGTCTCATCAATTTACAGTTGAGTTGGCTATCAGTTAAGTGCCATACGTGATACACGCTTGGGCGATCATATCTTGAAAGAGACATGACTGACTGGGCAGAAGATTATCCCGCAGAAGGTTGCCATTGCTTTCTGCGGTAGACTGGTTGCCGACCAAGGCTATAGAACCCAATCTGTCCTGTTATTTAACCCATAACTGGAAGGAATAGACGGATTAATAACTTTCCCAAGGGTATTTGTGAGTAAGTGAATGCAATGAATTCAGCTGGAATTCGAACTCGGTTCTTCGATTTCTCGTTCTGAGTCGATATCCAATGCACCACAACGCACATCCCTGGCTATATGTAACCGTAATTTCTTGCTATATGTAACAGTAATTTCTATGCTAGCAGTTTCTTTTCTTATATTTATCGCCTGTGGAACTCCCTTCCAGCTCCATACTTTCTAGTTAACAATAATCTTTAGAAATTATATTAAATGTCAATCGGTATCTGTTGTTCTCTTGATCACTCTTCTTTTGTTTCCACTCCTTGGGAGTGTTTCTGTTTTCTAATTCTTCCACATATTGTAATCACTTATGTTTTAGTGGCTTTATTTCCTTGCTTTAAAAAATTGTTATGCTAACATTTGTACAAGTTTCATTAAAGACGACTGACAAGGGGACTGCGATTAAGTTTTTTATTCAACTTTTCTTGCATACGTACAAGTGTTTTTCTTTATGTTGTTTTAGACAGGAAATGTGAAAAAAACTGTCAAAATGTTCCGAGCACGCTTGAGATTATTCTTTTAACCATAATCAAGGATTCCTTTTTAAACTGAATATGTAAATTTTTATATATGTGTATCTATAGTGAAGAGAATGGTTTCTTTATCCAAACACGGTCAAAACGTAGTGACCGTGTTCGCAATTGATATTATTGAATGCAGTTTTTTCTTTTTTATTATTATTTATTATGTCATTTTTCATCATATTTCGATTTCTGCATTGGTCTCACTACCAACCAAGTCTGCGGGGAGACCTAAGGCAGGTAGTGGCGTGTTGTTATGACTCCATTTCATGTTTTTCTATCTTCTCTATCATCCCCAGCATTACATAGATAACGTTTTCCTTAGTGTGTGGGCTGTACTTAATAAGACAATTTTTTGTATATCTCTTAAGCTGGGGTTTCCAGGGATTCTTTCAATGTGTTGTTTTGTTCCATTTTTTATCATTCCAAGTGCACCTACTATCACTGGCACAATTCTTGTTTTCAATTTCCACATTTTTTCTATTTCAATTTCCAGGTCTTTATATTTTGACAGTTTTTCAAATTCCTTGGTTGCTATGTTACAATCCGCTGGACAAGCCATATCAATTAATAGACAAGTTTTCTCCTTCTGGTTTTTAACAATAATGTCTGGCCTGTTTGCTTCAATTTTTCTGTCTGTGTAGATGGTGTAATCCCATAGAATGGTTACATCTTCTATTTCTGTAACCGGTGCTGGATGATGTTCATACCAGTGTTTGTTTACAGCTTTTCCATAATGTTTGCACATTGCCCAATGTAAATATTGCCCAACTCTATCGTGGCGATTTTTATATTCATTTGGGGCAAGCACAGAACAGCCTGAGATTAGGTGGTCTATTGTTTCTTGGTGTTTATCACAAAACCTGCATTTTGGATCCATATTATTATGCATAATATTTGCCTGAAAGTTTCTCGTGAAAAGACTTTGGTCTTGTGCTGCAAGTATAAATCCTTCAGTTTCAGACTTTAATCCAGATGCACGTAACCATCGATGAGTATTAACTTTGTCAACATTGGATTTATTGGCACGTACTGGATATTGGCCATGCAGAGGTTTGTCTTGCCAGCGCTGTTTCATCTTTTCAAGAGCTTTATCTTTGGCTTTCATTTTCATATTTTTTGCCGCAATAGTTGGTTCTTGGCTACTGTTTTGCTTTTCTACAGAATCTACTAACTGTAATTCTTGTTTGTATTTACTGCCTTCTTTTATTATTGAATATTTTTTCTTTCTTTCTTCATGTTGCCTTACTAATTGTATCATCCAATCCTTTGTTGTTTCTATGTATGTTAGTAAGCCAATAGTTGTTGTCTTGTATGACAATTCCAGCTGAATAAGACCCCTTCCACCTTCTTTACGGGGTATGTATAGACGGTCTACATCAGCCTTTGGGTGATGCATCCTATGCTTAGAAAGAAGCTTTCTTGTTTTAGCATCCATTCGCCTGATGTCGTTTAGAGTCCAGTTTAAGATGTTGAAGCTATATTGGACAACTGGGATTGCAAGGCTATTAATGGCCATAACTCTATTCTGTGAATTTAATTCAGTTTTTAATATCATTCGTAGCCTTCTATAGTACTCTTTACGCACTATTTCTTTCATTTTTTTATGGTGAATGTTTTCGCTCTCATTTACACCTAGGTATTTATAAGCTTCTTCTGGTTTCAATTCTTTTATTGTTACAGCAGGGTCTAGGCTAATTGAGGATGTTTCTTGTATTGATCCACGTAAAACTGTAGCTTTAGCACATTTATTCAAATTAAATTTCATTCCAATGTCTTCGCTGAAGCATTTTACAGTTTGCAGAAGACCTTCCAGCTCATTATCATTCTTAGCATATAACTTTAAGTCATCCATGTAAAATAGATGGCTTATTTTCTTTTGGCCTATTTTATAACCACATTCTGTCTTATTAAGTTGACTGGTTAGTGCTATTAATGATATGCAGAATAGTAAGGGAGATAAAGAATCACCTTGAAATATACCTCTTTTGATGTTTATTTCATCAGACTTATAGGTTCCATTTATATGATTGAGGTAAAGGGTTGTTTTCCATATAGACATGCACTGTTTGATGAAATTGATGATGACGGGCGATATCTTGTATATATTTAAAGTCTTTAAAATCCATTCATGTGGCACACTATCGAATGCCTTTCGGTAGTCTATCCAGGCAGTACTAAGATTTTTCTTTGTCTTGTAGCAGTTTTCCAGGATCATTTTGTTAATTAGCAATTGGTCTTTACAGCCATAACAGCCACGTTTGCACCCTTTTTGTTCAAGCGGTATCATGTCATTTCTTTCTAAGAATAAATATGTTTGTTTTGTTAAAATAGATGTTAGTAGTTTATATGTTGTCGGAAGACATGTAATTGGTCTGTAGTTTTTCGGGTTGTTTGTGTCACCATTCTTGGGTAGAAGAAATGTAATTCCTTTTGTCATCCATGCAGGAATTTTAGTGGGATCGTCAACCATTTCTTGAAGTTCTTTGGCTATTTTTTTATGTGCTGCATTTAAATAATATAGCCAAAAGTTAGGAATTTTATCTATACCTGGAGTTTTCCAATTGTGTGCTTTTTTTAGTGCAAATTTAACATCATCTTCTGTAATTCCAGACCATGTCTGTTCGGGTTTATTCTTCATTCGTTCTATCTCCTGCGTAATCCAATGTACTTCCTTGCTAGGTTCTTTAGGGCAAGCCCATATCTTTTCCCAGAACTGTGTGACTTCTTCCATTCTGGGGGGTACTGTCACTTCAATTCTTTTTTTACCTAGTTCCCTGTAAAATCTCTTTGTATCAGTCTGAAAGATCTTGTTTTGTCTATAAAATTTTGCTCTTTTTTCATAGCGTCTTATTCTTTGAGCCTTCAGTTGGATTTTTTGCTTTATTTTTTCTTTATTTGATAAGACGTCATTTTCATTCCTGATGTTATATTTTTTTTCGGCTCTTCTTCTTTTCCTAGTTCTTACATTTATTCCTCTACTCAGTTCATCCAGTACTGACAGTTCACTTCTTAGTTGTTCGATTTCTTTTTCGATTTTTCTTTTCCAAGGTGGATCTTCACGTCTGCGTGACTGCCTTGTTTTTATTTTGATGTTTAATTTTTTTGTTGCTGCTGTTGCTGATGCATATATTACTTCGTTAAGATTTGTATTCGGGTCTTCATCCAGTATTGATTTCAGTGCTGCATTGTACAATTTAATAGTTCGGAGGTTTTGTTTTGTTGGTTGGAATTTTGGGAGCTGTTCACTATTATTATTATTATCATGTCATTTTTCATTATAATTCGATTTCTGCTATGGTAGCACTACCTACCAAGTCTGCAGGAAGACCTAACCTAAGGTAGGTCGTGGTGTGTTGTTATGGCTCTATTTCATGTTTTTTTTTTAGCTAACATCCCTAGCGTTACATAAACAAAGTTCTCCTTCGTGTGTGGGCTGTACTTATTATTATAATTATTATTAAAGTAGTAAGAAAAAAAGAAACAGTGAGCCGTCAGTGAGGAAGGTGAAATAGATCGACCGAGTTCGAATTCAGGGCTAGTCTTTCGCAAGAATGGACGGACCTCTTCTCTGCAATAGCTATGGGTTAAATAGCAGTGTGGACTCGACTCTTACGCCTTAGATGTCAACCGGCGTAAGAGAAGGAAAACTCTGAATTTTCAAAGCATAAGGAAAGCAACGAAAATACTACTCCACTATCTTTCCCATGAATATGGTCTCCGACTCCGAGTTGATTTCCTAAGCGCCGCTTAGATGTGGCACAAGGCCGAAAGTATGATGTACTCAGTGAGAACAGAACAAACTACTCAGCTGTAATCATTGCTAATCATTACACCACTTCGATGTATTCGATATATTTTAAGTCACTTAGATTATGAGTTGAATAGAGTTCTTTGAAATTCCATAACTCTCATTAGGAGCTGATAATGTACAGCGTGTAATTTGACGCCAATGTTATTCAAACACAGTTCTTCCATCGCAGCTTGTATCTATGAACATAAAAGGGGTCATGCACACAACAATTTATCATAATTTTATAGAAATATATTTAACCACAATTTTGATTTAAAGAATGACACATTTATCAAAAGACATGCTTGTTACAAATTAGATTTCTATCATTTTATTTGATAAAGCCTTTGAGAGAACGAAACGCTTAGGCTATAAAAAATGTTTCCCTTGTCTCTCTCTCTCTCTTTCTTTTCTCCCCTGATCTCTCTCTATATATATATATGTGTGTGTGTGTGTGTGTGTGTGTGTGTGTGTGTGTGTGTGTGCGTCTGTACTATTTGAATAGATATTCTGCTTTTAATTAAACAGTATATATATATATATATATATATATATATATATTGTTAATATATATATATATATATATATATATATATATATAATTATTTACGAGAAATGCCTGATTATTTTTGAGAAATTTTTGTTTGCGCACAAAAAATTGAAAATTGTGTATATAAGGCTTGATTTAACTTCGATTAACTGTGAAATCATTCGTGATCGAACGGTTTAAGATGCACCAAATCAATTGGTAGCTTTCCCTATGTTGTTAGGAGTTGCAGGTCCGAATCCTGCCGAATGACACACGTTTTTATTAAAAATCTCTCATAAATAATCATATTATATATATATATATATATATATATATGTGTGTGTGTGTGTGTGTGTGTGTGTGTGTGTGTGTGTGTGTGTACTGTTTAATTAAAAACAGAATATCTACTCAAAGACGAGTATCTATTAAAAATAATGTTTAAACAAATTAGATATATGTGTGCGTTAATTTTGTTGACACATTCTCGTCTTGTGTCTCGTTTTCAAATATTATTAAATGGCGAAAATACCACATTATTTTGAAAGGTTCTTTGTTAGAGCTTGAATTTTTCAGCATCCTAGGTATATAAAAAATAAACTTTTTCCATCTGCAGACCAAAATATAATTATATTAATTATACTTTAAATGATTATTATGCTGTCATGAGCAAATTATGGATATTCTCATTTAGGGAAGATGACACTGGCCGAAAAGTTGTAAGTAAGACTATGACTGGTGTATAGTGAATGATGCAAAGTGTTTGGGAAATAGAAAGTAAAAAGCTGAGAGGCAATGTGTGATAAGTGTTCTTGATATTGGACCATGTGAAGAATGATAATAAGGATCCAATGAAATCCCGAATGGTGCGATATGTCATTTTCACTGGCTCAAGAAGGCTGAAAGCACAAATTAGCATTTTAACAGTTGCTTTGAACAAACACACAGCATTATCAGGCAGAATCAAAATTAAGTTATAAAGATACCTAAATAAAATTTAATAAGGATTCCAAATTTTAGTACTTGATTGGTGGCAAGGTCCTATCATTTTCCTTGTGAAACTCTCTTCTGGTAACTTGCTTCTCAGTTAACTTTGATCTTTTTTTTGTTTTTTATAATCATTTCACCCCAAGCAAGGCAGAAATGCTACTGGCATGTAGAGGGTTACAGTCAGAGAATAAAAGATGTACAGGGGATGTCAAAAGAAAGATAATAGATGAATGGGACTCTAAATCTACTGCTAAGAAGGTTGGGTCACTATGTCGATCCAGGATGTTTTTTCCACCTGAATCCATCCTGCATATATACAAGTCAACCATCCGTCCGTGCATGGAGTACTGCTGCCATTTATGGTCAGGCGTCCCTGCCGTTCTCCTCAGTGTTCTCGGCAGGCTCCAAAGGAAAGTCTGTAATGTGATAGGTACTGATCTACCGGCTCGACTGCAGCCACTTCCCCACCGTCGAAATGTGGCCTCCCTTTGTCTGTTCTATAAATACTTTCATGGCTTCTGCTCGGACAAACTTAAGTCACTGGTGCCTCCTCAACATGTGTTTACTCGTGCAACCAGATTGGCAACTGGGTCCCACCCATTCACAGTCAGGTTGGCCAAATGCAGACGACAATTCTACTCCTGCAGCTTCTTCTATCGCACTTCCCCCCTGTGGAACTCGCTCCCGTATTCTTGCTTTCCTGACGGCTACAACCTCCAGAAATTTAAATGCAATGTCAATACTCATCTATTAACCACTGGACTCTAGCTCTCTCCGCACCCCCGTATATCCTTCCCTTTCTCTCCATCTATGTATCTGTCATCGCACCTGCATTCTCAGCTTTCTATTGCTCCTTTCTAACTAGTTTGTACTCCTCACTCTTTTCTAATTAATCTTTTTACAGTTATGTAGCCCCCCCCCCCCGCTCATCAGTGGCATTTCTGCCTTGCTCGGGGTGAAACGATTAAAAAAAAAGTAGATATTGCATTTAAATTTTTGGAGATGGTAGCTATCAGGAAAGCATGCAAATAGAAGCGAGATCCACAAACGGAAAGTACAAGAAAAGAAACTGTTAGAGTCGGTACTAAAACATTAATTAAATTGTAATTAAAATGGCATCATTTGCACTGGGTACTGGTGCAGTTCATATCGGCTTGGAACGAGAAATCGGGAAGCCGAGTTCAAATTCCAGTTGAATTCATGGCATTCACTTTCTCACAAATACCCTCGGGAAAGGTATTAATCTGTCTCTTCCCTCCAGTTATGGATTAAAGAACAGGACAGATTGGGTTCTATGGCCTTGGCTGGCAACCAGTCTACCACAGAAAGCAATGACAACCTACTGCGAGATAATTTTCTGCCCAGTCAGTCATGTCTCTTTCGAGATGTGATCACCCAAGCGTGTTTCATGTATGGCACTTAACTGACTGACTGAATATAATAGTTGAAAACAATCAGAGAATAAAAGATGTACAGGGGATGTCAAAAGAAAGATAAGAGATGAATGGGACACAAGTAGATAAAAGATGGCACTTGACATTATGTTTAAATTTTTGAAAATGGTAGCTATCAGGAAAGCATGCAAATGGAAGCGAGATTCACGAATGGAAATGCAAAAAAAGAAACTGTTAGAGTCGGTACTTAAAATTATTGCAATATTGAAGGACAAACACCACATAACAATCCAGTGTTCACTGCTTTGTTTCCAGCAAAATTTTCCTGTTTCCCAATACTATGCTCAGCTTCTGGAATGTATCTTTGGCCATCCCATTAAACCCTCAGATCTCCGTGCTGTACTTTCTGTTCTCTGTTAGAACAATTCCCAGGTATTTAAATTTCTGCACCTGTTTTATTTTAGTATCCCTAATTCTTAATTAACCTTTTGGGCTCCTCTTTTTACTGATTACCATGCAGTCGTGGTTCCAAATATGGTTCCATGTGAAGAATGATAATTAGGATCCGATGAAATCGCAAATGGAGCAATATGTCATTTTCATTAACTCCCGGAAGCTGCAAGCACAAAGAATATAATTAGTATTTTAAGAACTTTCACATCTTGTAGCTCTAAAGACTCTTTCTCTTGTTACCCCTCCGAAAACCTACATTGCCATCCATTTTCTCAAGCCTATCAAATATATCACACGTCGCTTTCCCCTGTTCGCTTTCCCTCTATCTGTCCTGCGACTATCAGATTCTCCAAGCCCTTCTTCCTCATTACAGCAGTCGTTTCTTGATGTTAAGTATCGGTTTCCTTTTTGTTTCCACCCACTCCAAAACCTCGTCGTTGCTCACGTTTTCGGTTCATGGCCCCCTTCAGCATCCTTTTGTAGAACCACATTTCGGTTGCTTCGTGTTTTTCTTTCATCTTTGATGAGATTGTCCAGCATTCGGTATCATATTGAATGACAGACATCACATAACAATCCAGTACTTTTTCTTTGTTTCCAGCAAAATTTTTCTGTCACTCAATAGTCTACTCAGCTTTTGGAATACGTCCTTGGTGTTTTAACCCTAAAAGGTTACTGCGTGAGTAATCACCAAAACGGACGTTGGGAATAATAGTATAGCAACAAATACAAGACTCACACGCTGCATGAAGTAGATATACCCCTAGTGAACTGCTAGTCAGTATAATCCCTCTCTACTACTACCACATTTTACTCCAATAGTCTTCCCATATTTAAGCAGATATTAACATTCCATTCCTGTATATAGGGCGGTATACAACACTTGACCACTTTGGTTGGCATTTTTTTATAATCGTTTCAGCCTAAGCCTTGCAGTACTGCCACTGATGCGCAGGG